>JBBDGP010001761.1:1110000-1377500 GCA_037952835.1 Lithobates septentrionalis
TTAAAAATTGCGAGGTATTGCTGGGTATATTGCTGGGTATATTGCTGGGTGTATTGCAGGGTGTATTGCAGGGTGTATTGCAGGGTATATTGCAGAGTATCGCCGGGTATATTGCAGATTATATTGCAGGGATGGATGGATGGATGTGACTGCAATTGTCACTGAGCAGCGCTGTGGGCACTAGACATCCAGCCCACAGCGGTGCTGCCATCCGATCCCTCCCCCTCTCCCCTCGCACTGTACCGATCGGTACAGAGAGGGGAGGGAGGAACCGGCGTCATGACATGACGCCGGTTTGTTTACATGTGATCGCTCCGTCATTTGATGGAGCGATCACATGGTAAACGGCTGCGATCAGGGGCCGTTTACCGTGATCCGTGATGCGCCGGGTCCTCTGGACCTGGCAGTCACGGAAGTTCTCGAGTGCGCGCTCCAGGGGGGCGCGCGAGAGCAGGATTCTGGGATCGTTCATGGACGTCCACCCAGAACTAGCCGACCGCGCTGCAGCCTTCATTCGGCTATGGCCCGGTCGGCAAGTGGTTAATATCACTTTACCTCTGTGGTGTACTTCACAGGGACCACTGTTGCAAATCAATTCTGTCTCTTCTATCTAACTGTTGAGGTAGTTATCCCTATAGAAGTCTTGTGACCTGACAGTAGTGGCATTCCCAGTTATGGGCTCCACAGAAAGTAATAGAATTTACACATAATTTCCTGCCCCTCAGTTTGTGCTTCCTGATGTTCACCTTTAATCATAGGCGTGCGCACGGGGTGTGCCGGGTGTGCCTGGGCACACCCTAATCGCCCCGTGCTGTGTCCAGAGATTTGCATCCAAGAGTGTGTGGCCCCCGCTGCCTGTGAAACAGTTTCACAGGCAGCAGAGCGTGAGAATTGCCAGAGCTGTTCAGTGTATGAAACGGTCAGCTAATGACACTGCATGCAGGGAGAGACACCAGCTGTCAAAATGTCGGAATGATGTCGGGGGTGGGCGGGACAGAACGGCCATCAAACACCAGCCAATGGGATGGGGTCTGGTCGGGCCGCTACATTTATGTAGCCCCGCCCCCTCTCTGAAGCAGCTCAAACATTGGCTTGTGTTTATAGCGCTTGGTCCCGCCCACTCCCGACATCGCGGCTGAGTTGTAAGTCATCACAACTCAGCCGTGATGTCGGGGGTGGGCGGGATCAAGCGCCAACACCAGCCAATGATTGGGCTGCTTCAGAGAGGGGGCGGAGCCAGAGAAATGTAGCGGCCCGCCCAGACCCATCCTATTGGCTGGTGTTTGGTAACTGTTCAGTCCCGCCCACCACCAGCATCACCGCTGACTTTTAACAGCTATTGTCTCTCCCTGCATTTAGTGTCATTATCTGACAGTTTCATACACTGAACAGCTCTGGCAATTCTCACGATCTCCTGAATGTGAAACTCCCCCTCTCTCCTATCTGTGCCACCCAATGCTGCCAATCAGTGCCAACCAATGCTGCCTATCAGTGCCAACCAATGCTGCCTATCAGTGCCAACCAATGCTGCCAATCAGTGCCAACCAATGCTGCCAATCAGTGCCAACCAATTCTGCCAATCAGTGCCAACCAAGGCTGCCTATCAGTGCCAACCAGTACTGCCTATCTGTGCCAGTGCTGCTTATCAGTGCCAACCAATTCTGCCTATCAGTGCCAACCATTGTAAACCAGTGCTGCCTATCAGTGCAAACCAGTGCCGCCTATCAGTGCCAACCAATGTTGCCTATCAGTGCCAGTGCTGCTTATCAGTGCCAACCAATGTTGCCTATCTGTGCCAGTGCTGCTTATCAGTGCCAACCAATTCTGCCTATCAGTGCCAACCAGTGCTGCCTATCAGTGCAAACCAGTGCTGCCTATCAGTGCAAACCAGTGCTGCCTATCAGTGCCAACCAATGCTGTAAATCAGTGCCAACCAATGCTGTCAATCAGTGCCAACCAATGCTGTCAATCAGTGCTGCCTATCAGTGCCCATAAGTGCTGCCCATCAGTGCTGCCAATCAGTGCCCATCAGTGCTGCATATCAGTGCCCATCAGTGCTGCCTATCAGTGACAATCAGTGCTGACAATTAGTGCCCATCAGTGCTGACAATTAGTGCCCATCAGTGCTGCCAGTCAGTGCCCATCAGTGCTGCCAATCAGTGCCAACCAATGCTGCCTATCAGTGCCAACGAATGCTGCCAATCAGTGCCAACCAATGCTGCCTATCAGTGCCAACCAATGCTGCCAATCAGTGCCAACAAATGCTGCCAATCAGTGCCAACCAATGCTGCCTATCAGTGCCAACCACTACTGCCTATCCGTGCCAGTGCTGCTTATCAGTGCCAACCAATTCTGCCCATCAGTGCCAACCATTGCAAACCAGTGATGCTTATCAGTGCCAACCAATGCTGCTTATCAGTGCCAGTGCTACTTATCAGTGCCAACCAATGCTGCCTATCAGTGCCAACCAGTACTGCCTATCTGTGCCAGTGCTGCTTATCAGTGCCAACCAGTGCTGCCTATCAGTGCCAACCAGTGCTGCCTATCAGTGCAAACCAGTGCTGCCTATCAGTGCCAACCAGTGCTGCCTATCAGTGCCAACCAATGCTGCCTATCAGTGCTGCATATCAGTGCCCATCAGTGCTGCCTATCAGTGCCAATCAGTGCCCATAAGTGCTGCCCATCAGTGCTGCCAATCAGTGCACATCAGTGCTGCATATCAGTGCCCATCAGTGCTGCATATCAGTGCCTATCGGTGCCAATCAGTGCTGCCTATCGGTGCCAATCAGTGCTGACAATTAGTGCCCATCAGTGCTGCCTATCAGTGCCACCTACCAGTGCCCATCAGTGCTGCCTATCAGTGCAACCTATCAGTGCCCATCAGTGCTTCCAATCAGTGCTGCCTATCAGTGCCAATCAGTGTCCATCAGTGCTGCGAATCAGAGCCTATCAGTGCCCATAAGTGCTACCAATAAGAGCCCATCAGTGATGCATATAAGTGCCCATCAGTGGCCATTAGTGCCAATCAGTGCTGCCTATCAGTGCCACCTATCAGTGCACATCAGTGCTACCAATTAGTGCCCATCAATGCTGCCAATCAGTGCAGCCTATCAGTGCCCATCAGTGCTGCCTATCAGTGCCCATCAGTGCTGCCTTAGCAGGGATGGTGGAAACCCCTCTACAGATAATTGCAATACAAATTACCTTCGAGTGCAACAACTTTTTAGTTGGGAGGTTCACACCATTATATCACTTTGGATTTTTTATTTTTTAGAGTGTTACACTTAATTGTATATGTATTAGTTACAGTTATAATGTGAATTATTGCACTTGAAGTTAATTTCCCACCACCCCTGCTAAGTCCATGTCTTTATGGACCTTGCTTTGTGCACTGGTGCGCAGTCATGTTGGAAGGGGTCATCCCCAAACTGTTCCCTCAAAGTTGAGAGCATGAAATTGTCCAAAATGTCTTGGTATGCTGACGCCTTAAGAGTTCCCTTTACTGGAACTAAGGGGCCAAACCCAACCCCTGAAAAACAACCCCACACCATAATCCCCCCTCCACCAAATGATTTGGACCAGTGCACAAAGCAAGGTCCATAAAGACATGGATGAGCGAGTTTGGGGTGCAGGAACTTGACTGACCTGCAAAGAGTCCTGACCTCAACCCGATAGAACACCTTTGGGATGAATTCGAGACTGCGAGCCAGGCCTTCTTGTCCAACATCAGTGCCTGACCTCACAAATGCCCTTCTGGAAGAATGATCAAACATTCCCATAGACACACTCCTAAACCTTGTGGACAGCCTTCCCAGAAGAGTTGAAGCTGTTATAGCTGCAAAGGGCGGAGCCAACTCAATATTGAACCCTATGGACTAAGACGGCATTAAAGTTCATGTGCGTGTAAAGGCATCCCAATACTTTTGACAATATTTATATATGTATGTGTGCTTGAGCTTTCGGGTGCACACCCTAATGCAATAGGCTGCGCACGCCTATGCCTTTAATAATAAGGTAATTCCAAGCTAGGGGATGATGTGCAATTTGCTGCACTAAAGTAGTGTTAAACCCTCAATTTTTTTTTTATCAAATAATTTTTTATTGAATTTTCACATTATACAACAAAAGAGCACATATAGCATTTCCTCGCCCAACATCCATAAAACAACAACAACACAAGAGAAAAAAAAAACAGTGCTCTCTGTGCTGCTTCTGTGAACTTCCAATCTTCATCAGAAAGAGTTAATAGTGGACAGTGAAGTCTTAAGCCAGTATTTTAGCTTAGAGCAGGGGTGGGAGCAGAAGAGTGCCTTGCTAAGCAACGGGCTATGTGTTTCTATTGATGCACACAGTGTAGAGAGAAACTGCTCTAGTACCTGTATACAAGGGTGACTCCATAGGATGCTGAAGGAGGAAGGAGCCACTCTGAAAGAGGAGACCTGAGGCAGTAACTATGACACTAGCTTAAACTGAAACATTGAAAAAGAATTAAAAAAATAACGAAGCTGCATATTCAGTAAGTGGTTTAGATCAGCTGGTGAAAGTGCTTTAAAAAACTTTAGTTTAATATTGCTTTAAGGTTTCACATTTTGTTGGTTTAGTGCAATCAGAACAATGAAAAATTATTGGTGGTTCACCACACAGAGTTCTTTGCCTTAAAGAGGAGTTCCACCCAGGGGGTCCATTAAAAAAAAAAAAAAAAATTAAAAGTCAGCAGCTACAAATACTGCAGCTGCTGACTTTTAATTGGACACTTACCTGTCCCTGGGTCCAGTGATGCGGGGGATCGAAGCCCCGCTCGTCCCCCCCCTCCGCTCGTCGGCGCCGGCATTTCAACTGTGGGCGCCGGGCTGTGGCTTCACAGCCTGGCACCCACTGCGCATGCGCAAGCGGCACCGCACACCGTGATTGGCCGCTCAATTACCTGGGACCTGTAATGGGTCCCAGATGATTGACATGAGGGAGGGAGCAGAGCCGAGCCCTTCCTGTGCCGAGGGGGAAGTGATGTCACCAGCCCAGGCAAAGGAAGAGGCAGACTACGAGGGACCACCTAGCAACAGGCATTTAGAGGTAAGTAATAAAAAAAAAATATCCAAATGTTTTTTTGTTTTTGTTTTTTAGAATTTTTCAGGTATTTTTGTTTTTTTGGGTGGAACCCCACTTTAAAGATGCTTTAATTTCCAACTTTCACAAATGTCAAAAATGCCAGTTAGTCTAATTCTGTAGGTAATAAGGAAATCCTTTGTCTTTTAAAGAAAATTTCAGGATTTAAAAAAACAAAAACGTTTATACTCATCTAGGTGGATGCAGCATCGATCTGATGCTGCATCTGTCCCCCGCCGACTCTGTAGTAAGAACTGAGTGATCAAACAATGCTGATCGCTCAGTTTTCCCCCTCCACTCTGAACAGAGAGCTGTGCCTGTCAGTCAATGGCTCTCTGCTCTCACCTCCAGCGCTCACTGGAGAGCTGGGCTGTGGAGGGGGCGAGAGGGGCTAGCTCAGGCGGATCACTGAGAGGCTGAGGCAGGGGGCGGCATACCCACCATATGGTTGCGATCTTTTTAGAGCCTGGACCAGCTCTGTCACATCAGCCAAAAGCAGGCTTCAGCTTTAAGTCTGCTGAAAATGGATCACAGGAGTGCAAAAAGGAACTTTGACCATACTTCTTCTTTAAGTACTGCTAATGTTGAAATTCATGCATTGTGAACCAGTTAGGCTTTGTAGCACTATTCAGCACCATCAACCTAATAACTATTCAGGCCCTGGGAGCTAAAGGGGGAAGCATTAAAGCCACTTACCAGAGGTGAACAGAACAGGGATGCCATATGATATTACAAACGATTGGCAGGTTCAAGGTTCAATATGCGTTTTTGTTGTAAAAAATATTTGAATTGCAGAAAAGTTGTTAAAAATCTATTAATAAATCCGATTGTTATTTTGAATTTGGCTGTCATTGGTGTAAAATTTGTATTTGTAGCCAATATTCTTATTCAGATTTAGAATGCAGTCCATAAGATAATGAAGATTTGGCATGAAGGCTGCTTTCAAAGTTAGCATAAGTAATTTGTCTTTGGCCAGGGACACACACAATATAACTATGTGTGTGTGTGTGTGTGTGTGTGTGTGTGTGTGTGTAATAAATGTGTGTATATGTATGTATGTGTGTGTGTGTGTAATAAATGTGTGTGTGTGTGTAATGTGTGTGTATATGTATGTATGTGTGTGTGTGTGTAATAAATGTGTGTATATATGTGTGTGTGTAATGTGTGTGTATATGTATGTATGTGTGTGTGTGTGTGTGTGTGTGTGTAATGTGTGTGTATATGTGTGTGTGTGTGTGTGTGTGTGTGTAATAAATGTGTGTATATGTATGTATGTGTGTGTGTAATAAATGTGTGTATATGTATGTATGTATGTGTGTGTGTGTATATGTGTGTGTGTGTGTGTGTGTATATATATATATATATATATATATATATATATATATATATATATATATATATATATATATATATATATATATATATATATATATATATATATATATATAATATACACACACACCGTAATGTATAAGTTATTTTGAGTGGCACCTCAGCACACCAACTGCTGTGCTTTTGTGTTCATATTCAGGGGTCAGTTTGGGTACGTTGACATTTGCCTTAACAGGCTGCCCTAACAAAGCACACATTAATGTGTGACCCAGCTCGCATTAATTCACCGCAAACGTGTTATTCCTGTCTAATACTGCTGTTATTCTGAAATAATTAATGCAGTGTCCTGTCTTTCTTATTCCAGCAACTTTACCAGGCATGTGGGAAAGGACTATAACAATAGGAAGTGCAGGAAAAGCATACAGTGTTACAGGATGGAAGGTAAGACTTGAGCCATATGGTAAAGGTCATTTTTCTTTTTTTTATTGCTTCTGAATTATTGTTTTTTTGTTTATTTTTTGCGGGAGCACTGATTTCCAGATCTTACAGTTCAATAATACAGCCGGTCCTCACTGTGTTGGGGCCCAGAACTGACGTATGCTAATAAAACTATAGGTGAATGCAACTAAGTGCGGTAAAATGGGCCATCAAGTATACATAGTATAAATAAGATACACAACATAGATGAGCTCATCTTGCTGCATGGATACATTACAAATATTTGCAATCTGTGTGTGCTTGAATAAATGTCACTCCTGGCGGCCATAGGAGATGATCTCTAAGGTTTGCAGGCAGTAACTTTACTTGGTAGTGGTGGTGCAATGTAGGGAAAATGGTGTCAGCACAGATGACCTGCTGAGCAAATGCTATACTAGGCTGGCATAGGTCATGGTAATAAAAAGAGCATTCTGGGCCCAGATACAGTTAAAATTCCAAATATTTGTTACTACACTATATAGAAAACGGAGTTTGGGCTTTTTGGCATGCCTCCATAATACCCTAGCCATTTAGACCACACAATTAGAACCTAAACCAAATTAAGCAGTGTAGGTACACTTCAGTTAACTTGATTATAATGCTGTTGTTACATTGTTGAATTCAGAGCAGCATCTGAGAGCTAGGAACATGCACAGGTGCACATTTCTCTTTTGCCACATTATTTGATGTTTGGGTCAATTTACGAAAGGATTCTGTGTGCGATATGAAGGTCACGTGACTCATTTTTCAGAAATAAAGCATGAGATAATAAGACATTCAATTTTGTCAAAGTAGAATATCAGATGTGAGATAAATGCAGCAAAAAATAGAGTTAATTCATTAAAGTGATATTAAAGGTTAGTTTATTTTTTTAATAACAAACATGTCATACTTGCCTGCTCTGTGCAATGGTTTTGCACAGAGCAGCCCCGGTCCTCCTCTTCTTGGGTTCCCTGCCTGCGCTCCAGGCTCCTCCCTCTTGACCAGTGTTCCCAATGGCAAGCTGCTTGCCATAGGGGCACTGGTTGGTGCTCGCTCCCGAGCCCTGCTCTTATGCGTCCATAAGGAACATAGAGCTGCAGCTCAGCCCCACCCCCCACTCTGTTTTTATTGGCTCCGTGTCTGTGATAGACAACCGTGGGAGCAAATGGCTCCTGCTGCTGTTCCAGCCAATGAGGAGAGAGAGACCCAGGACAGTCAAGACACCCTTGTACGTCGCTAGATCGAGAGAGGGGCTCAGGTGAGTTTTAGGGGGACTGTGGGGGGAGCAACACATACAGGGTTTTTTACCTTCGTGCATAGAATGCATGAAGGTAAAAAAAACAGGCTTTACAACCACTTTTAAAGTAAATGCACTGAAGAACAAACATATTTTCTTTCTCGAACATCACGGGACACAGAGCCACAGTAATTACTGATGGGTTATATAGGTATCACTGGTGATTGGACACTGGCACACCCTATCAGGAAGTTCAACCCCCTATATAATCCCTCCCCCTTGCAGGGATACCTCAGTTTTTACGCCAGTGTCTTAGGTGATGGACGTGTAAAGATGTCCTGTGCTGAGCTCCAAAGGGAATATCCTAAGATCCTATACTGGGGCAAGCCAGGCGAACCGGGTCCATTCAAAGTGTCTTTTTATGGCCGAATTGAATGGTACCCGGGCCTCGTGTCCGAAGAAACGAGGTTTTACCCGTAATGCTTCTCTTTTTAGAGAGCTGGACCCCGCAGATCAGAAAATGGCTTTAAACTTCCTAATTTCTGGCGAGGTGCTTTACGGTCCCAGAACTGTTGGATCCCCCTACTGATGGGGGCCCCAGTCTCTGACGGTTTTTTCAAACGGAGCCCACCGTGAGAGGTGAAGATTGGGTCTGTGTAAACAGCACCCTGCGGTTGGATAAGGTAAGAGGAGATTCCACAGAATTTTTGAGTTCTAGTGGTTTTTCTCCTTTAAGGTAAATGCATGCTATGCCTATTGTGACCACCGGGGGCTGCCAAGAGCACAAACCTACACATGCTGAATGTCTGTCTCAGGTGTTCATTGCTGATTATGTCCCAGCATCTCAAGCAGGCTGCAAACAGGTAAGGTGGAAAGGGGGATTTCTCATGTTTGAATGTTCCCCCCCAGGCTAGAGAGGGGCCACAGGGGTCTAGAGAGTGGTTATACCACCCGGGCTCTGCGGCCTAATGGCCACCATCTCTGAAGATAGCCGTTCAGGCAGATCTTGTTACCAGCCTTCCTCCCTCCCCTCCCCCCATCCCCAGCCTTTCTCCAGAAGCATGACAGAAGAGTCGGCAGCACGGGAAGTGCTCGTTTTTTTCAAAACTCGAGGGGGGGGGGGCGGTAGAGGGGGGGGCGGGACGTCAGCACAGAGTGCTTAGACTCCCACTCAGGCCAGCTGCAGGCTATTAAAAGGCACTCTGTACAGGTGCACTCAGCCTTCTGAGAGACACAGAGCTGACGGTCGCATGTAAGGTGGGACACAGGCATTCTCCTAGGCAGCATTTACTGAAGTCACACCAGACTGAGCATTGGGTAGCAAGGCTTTTAGCCAGACTACATCGCTCAGCGGGCAGTGTTCATTTGTATACCTCACACCTTGTTGCTTTGCACTATGGGTAGAAGAGGTTCAAGCACCCCAGGAACCAGAGACACTAGGGGATCTCGTTCAGGTTCTGAGGGCCCCCTGTCGGCAGCATCCTCCTCCCCTAAAGATGGGCCAGGGACGGCTAGCCAGGGAGAGCCATCGGGGTCAGGGGCTACACCTGCTTCTGGCACTTCAGCCCCTGTATATATTACACAAGAGGTTTTTTCCTCAACCATTAATGGTCTAGAGGAAAGATTAATGGCCGTGATTACGTCTTCACGCAGTGGAAGAAAACGCACTAGGCTTTCCTCTGTTCCCCAAGACCCTCAGACAGAGGAGCTCTGGGATAAAGAAGATGAATCCCTTTCAGAGGATCGGGATGGGACGGATGATTCCTCTTCGGAGGAATCAGGTGGAGAGGGACCCTCTGCGACTTCCCAAGAGGAGAAAGTCTTAGTGCAGATCCTCACTGGATTGGTCCGCTCCACATTTAAGTTGCCCATACCTGAAACTGCTAAAGAATCCTCTTCTGCTTTGGGGTCACTGAAACCTTTCCAAGCAGCACATGCTTTTCCTGTTCATATTTTACTTGAAAAGCTCATTTATTCTGAGTGGGATCACCCAGACAAACGTTTTTCTCCGCCGAGAAAGTTTTCAACACTTTATCCGATGGAAGAAAAGTTTATTAAAATGTGGGGAATACCGGCTATTGATGCCGCCGTTTCCTCCGTAAATAATAGCCTGACTTGTCCTGTAGACAATGCTCAGGGATCCTGTAGATAAAAGGATGGAATCCCTATTGAAGGATGTTTTCTCCTTAGCAGGATCAGTGGCCCAACCTGCAGTAGCAGCGATTGGAGTCTGTCAATACTTAAGAGACCATGTTAAGCAGGTCATCAAAGTATTACCTGAACAGCAGGCCCAGGGGTTTGCTAACCTTCCAGCGGCCTTATGCTTTGTGGTTGACGCCATTAGAGATTCTATCGTGCAAACCTCCCGTCTTTCACTGGGGTGGTGCATATACGTAGAATCCTATGGTTGAAAAATTGGTCAGCCGAAGCACCATGTAAGAAGCTACTGGCTGGGTTTCCATTTCGTGGTGCAAGGTTGTTTGGAGAGGACTTGGATAACTATATCAAGAGAATCTCTTGTGGGAAAAGCACTCTCTTACCTGTCAAGAAGAAGAGTAAGCGTCCCTCTTTCAAACGGACTCTTTCCCCAACGCCGGGGGCTTCAGCCTCCAGGCAGTCTCGACGGCCGCCTCCATCGGGGTCCAGAGACAAGAGTCAACCCCAGAGACAAAAGAACTCCTGGGGAAAGAAGCCTACTAGGCAAAACACTAAGACCTCTGCATGAGGGGGCGCCCCCGCTCACTCGAGTGGGGGGAAGACTGCGACAGTTCTCAGAGCTCTGGCAGGGGGACTTCCAGGACAGATGGGTAATCTCCACGGTAACCTTAGGGTACAAGCTGGAGTTTCAGTTCCCGCAAAGGACCAGGGATTGGGCTTCTATTCCAACCTTTTTACGGTCCAAAAGCCAAATGGGGATGTCAGGCCCATTCTGGACTTAAGGGATCTGAACCGATTCCTAATGCCGCGTACACACGAGCGGACTTTACGGCGGACTTTGCCTGGCGGACTGGATTTCGTCGGACAATTCGATGTGTGTGGGCTCCAGCGGACTTTGTTTTCTCAAAAGTTGGATGGACTTAGATTTGAAACTTGTTTAAAATTTATCCGTTGAAATCGAGTCCGGTCGAAAAGTCCGCCGTCTGTATGCTAGTTCGACGGACTAAAAAGCCACGCTAGGGCAGCTATTGGCTACTGGCTATGAACTTCCTTGTTTTAGTCCGGTCGTACGTCATCACGTACAAATTCGACGGACTTTGGTGGATTGTGTGTAGGCAAGTCCGTTCATTCAGAAAGTCCGTCGTAAAGTACGTCGAAAAATCCGCCGGGCAAAGTCCGCCGTAAAGTCCGCTCGTGTGTACGCGGCATAAGGATTCAATCCTTCCGCATGGAATCAATTCGAACAGTAGTCCCACCCTGCAGGGAGGAGAATTTCTGGCATCAATAGACATCAGAGATGCATATCTGCATGTGCCCATTTTTCCTGCTCATCAGAAGTTTCTGCGCTTCGAGGTAGGAGGGCGCCATTTCCAGTTTGTGGCTCTGCCTTTCGGGATAGCCACTGCACCTCGAGTGTTCACAAAGATCTTGGCTCCTCCTCTGGCCAGATTAAGGGCTCAGGGTATAGCTGTCATAGCATACCTAGACGACCTGCTCTTGATAGACCGGTCGGTAGCCTCTTTGAATGGAAACTTGAGGACCACAGTCAGGTATCTAGAACACCTGGGTTGGATCCTCAACTTAGAAAAGTCTTTCCTAAAACCAGTAAGAAGACTGGAGTATTTAGGTCTGATTATGGATACAAGCCAGGAGAAAATATTTCTACTCCAGGCAAAAATCGCTGCTTTAAGAGAGCTGATTCTGGCAGTAAGGACCAAGAAGGGTCCCTCAGTCCGCCTTTGTATGAGGCTACTAGGGAAGATGGTGTCTTCATTCGAAGCAGTTCCCTATGCTCAGTTTCATTCAAGAATGCTGCAACACAGTATTCTGTCGACCTGGAACAAGAAAGTTCAGGCATTAGACTTTCCGATGCACCTGTCGCATGCGGTGCGTCAGAGCCTCAAATGGTGGCTCATACCCGAAAACCTGCAGAAGGGGAAATCCTTTCTACCGGTTACCTGGACGGTGGTAACAACAGATGCCAGCCTGTCAGGTTGGGGAGCAGTTCTGGAACAGGCTGCGGTCCAAGGGGTATGGTCCAAGACAGAGAGGACCTTACCCATCAACATTCTGGAGATCCGGGCGATACATCTAGCTCTAAAAGCCTGGACTATCAGGCTACAGGGTTGTCCGGTCAGGATCCAGTCCGACAATGCCACAGCAGTGGCTTATGTCAATCATCAGGGAGGCACCCGGAACCGAGCTGCTCAAAAGGAGGTGAACCAGATCTTAGTCTGGGCAGAGATGCATGTGCCATGCATATCGGCAGTTTTCATCCCGGGAATAGAGAATTGGCAGGCAGACTATCTAAGTCGCCAGCAGTTACTTCCAGGGGAATGGTCTCTGCATCCCGACGTCTTTTGGGCCATATGCCAAAGATGGGGGGTTCCAGATGTAGATCTCTTTGCATCCCGATTCAACAAAAAGATAGACAGATTTGTGGCAAGGACAAAAGATCCTCTTGCATGCGGGACGGATGCGTTGGTGATTCCGTGGCATCGGTTCTCACTGATTTACGCATTCCCGCCTATTCTGCTATTACCACGACTCCTTCGCAGGATCAGACAGGAAAGGAAGTCGGTACTTCTGGTGGCCCCCGCTTGGCCCAGAAGGACTTGGTATGCAGAAATAGTAAGGATGACGGTAGGTCCCCCGTGGACCCTACCAGTACGCCCAGACCTGTTATCTCAAGGTCCAGTGTTCCATCCTGCCTTACAAACGCTAAATTTGACGGTTTGGCTATTGAGACCCACGTTCTGAAGAGTCGTGGGCTCTCAGGTCCTGTCATATCTACCTTGATTAATGCAAGGAAGCCAGCTTCCAGGATGATTTATCATAGAGTCTGGAAAGCTTATATAACCTGGTGTGAATACAGAGGTTGGCATCCCAGGAAATATGTCATAGGTAGAATCCTTGACTTTCTACAATTAGGATTAGAGATGAAGCTGGCCTTGAGTACCATCAAGGGCCAGGTCTCTGCTTTATCAGTATTATTTCAGCGGCTACTTGCTTCGCATTCTTTGGTCCGAAATTTTATGCAGGGGGTGATGCGTCTTAATCCTCCGGTTAAAGCGCCCCTAAACCCCTGGGACTTGAACTTGGTCCTGGCTGTGTTACAGAAACAGCCTTTTGAACCAATAAGTCAGATTCCTTTGGTCTTGTTGACAAGGAAGTTAATTTTTCTGGTGGCCATCTCTTCTGCTAGAAGAGTATCAGAATTAGCAGCTCTTTCCTGTAAGGAGCCTTATTTGATTATACACAAGGACAGAGTGGTACTACGCCCTCATCCTAGTTTTTTACCGAAGGTGGTTTCTGATTTTCATTTAAACCAAGACATTGTTCTACCTTCCTTTTTTCCAGATCCCTGTTCTCCGGAAGAGAGATCTCTACATTCGTTGGATGTAGTAAGAGCAGTTAAGGCCTATCTAGGGGCAACTACTCAGATCCGCAAGACGGATGTTTTGTTTGTGCTGCCAGAGGGTCCCAATAGAGGACAGGCAGCGTCAAAAGCTACCATTTCTAAATGGATTCGACAGTTGATCATTCAAGCTTACGGTTTGAAACAGAAGATTCCTCCGTTTCAGATCAGGGCACATTCCACAAGGGCTATTGGTGCTTCTTGGGCAGTGCATCACCGGGCCTCTATGGCTCAAATCTGCAAGGCCGCAACCTGGTCTTCAGTTCATACATTCACCAGATTCTATCAGGTGGATGTGAGAAGGCATGAGGATATCGCCTTTGGGCGTAGTGTGCTGCAGGCAGCGGTACAGGGTCCTCAGGTCTGATTGCA
The DNA here is from genome assembly GCA_037952835.1 of Lithobates septentrionalis. NCBI lineage: Eukaryota > Metazoa > Chordata > Amphibia > Anura > Ranidae > Lithobates > Lithobates septentrionalis. The sequence goes on from JBBDGP010001761.1 coordinate 1,124,079, forward strand.
CCCTACTTGGTCGTGGTTCCCCCCCCTCAGGTAGCATTGCTCTGGGACATCCCATCAGTAATTACTGTGGCTCTGTGTCCCGTGATGTTCGAGAAAGAAAATAGGATTTTTTAAAACAGCTTACCTGTAAAATCCTTTTCTTTCGAAGGACATCACGGGACACAGAGGTCCCGCCCCTCTTCTAATACACTATATTGCTTGGCTACAAAACTGAGGTATCCCTGCAAGGGGGAGGGATTATATAGGGGGTTGAACTTCCTGATAGGGTGTGCCAGTGTCCAATCACCAGTGATACCTATATAACCCATCAGTAATTACTGTGGCTCTGTGTCCCGTGATGTCCTTCGAAAGAAAAGGATTTTACAGGTAAGCTGTTTTAAAAAATCCTATTTTTGTTTATCGCTTGGTAGTAGGCAGTCAGTATTTTAGCAATGTACAAAGTAACATTGAAGGGAACTCTGCACTGGCCAGGGAGTTGAAGTGGTTGTAACCCTAAAAAAAGATCCTGTTCCTTTAAGGCATGATATATAGCACAGTGCTTTTTCTATGTTAATTGTCCCTTTCTATATTATACATAACCTGGTTGATCCTGCCTGTTCCTGTGTTCTCCTGTGTGTACTGACCACGCTTATCATGGCTGCTGATCCCTGATAGCGTGGTCAGATTGCGTGCCTCCATCATTCTGCTGTGTATTCAGCGGCTCTGCTTCTCCCCCTGTCATTTACACACAAGTATGAATGGAGCCTAAAAACTTGTCAGATTTGTGTTGGGTCTTTTTCTTTGTTGGGGAGATTTCACCTTACCACTTGTACCTGTGACAATGGTCACTGGGACAGAAAATGTGGCGCAATCTCCCTAACAGAGACACAGATAGGAATGAAACCCTGACAGAGGTTCCAACTCTTCCCTATTCTATGAAAAGATTGGCAGGAGATTTAAGGGGCAGGGTGACTATGTATAGTGATTTTATCAGATTGCCAAACTAGCTGTGCTGCTTTTTTTTTCTCTTTTTTTTCATAGCTTGGTTGGTCCATTGGTCCTGAGCATCTCATTAGACACTTACAAACTGTCCATCAGAATGTCTTGTACACCTGCGCTACTCCTTTACAAGTAAGTGTAAGGCATGAATCCTGAGTGAAGACCTGAGTTTTAATTGCCAGAATATCTTGTTCTGATGTTTGCTGCCTAATTTCACGAAAGTGTTGGTTGTATTTTCAGTGAATACACTGTTTTTATTATTATTTATTTAAATGGTTATGTGAAAGCAAATCTTAAAATATATCTAAAGCAAAAATTATTTCTCCTAATCATGCTGTACAGGACAAAAAGGTTTCCTAGACCCTGGGTTATAGGCTTGAATGTTCAGGTGAATAGACTCTGGCAAAACTTTCAAGGGCACTCCCCCTTGGTGCCTCTACTATAACCCTACCCCACTCTCTGAGTCCTGAGAGTCCAGTGCTAGTGTCTCAAGGTAATGGACCTCTTCAGCCTCGTGGAGAAATCTCTCCCTTTTTACTTTCAATTTTTTCATTCAACTCTTCACTGCCTTCTAATGTCACAAATAGAAGCAGTTCATCTGGTTCAACGCAACCTTGGCAAACCTTGGGAGCCATACCTGGACTACATGATGGGTGGACGGCCTGTGATGTTGCTTCGAGCACTGGATTGTGCATGGACGCACACCTTGGCACTTGGTGCAACACCTGCAGGCAGCCGCACAGTGTTATATGGGTCTAGGGCAGTGATATAGCCCTATGGAACTCAGTCCCTGAAGACCACTTCTGGGGTATGCCAACTGTGATTGGTTAAGCCTGGCCTTTATATACAGTCCAGTATTGTAGACAGATAAGAAAGGGTCACCGTGTTTGCTTCTGACATTTACTGTTAAATTATAGGGTGATTATTGAATTGTATTCACTATGGTGTTAAGTTCTCAAATTTGGCACTCAAAAACTCACCCACTCAGAGCTTTGTCTCAGGTGGATGACCAGGTGTATATCACATCACGTCGCATATTTTGATGACGCTTCTAGAGTACTGAACTCATGTGTCATGTACTGTACTTCAGGATATGGAATTTACAGGTATGTAAAAATTCCTATTTTTTAGCACAGTGCTTTAGCAAACCAAGGGGTTTATGTATGAAGGATTCACTAGGAAATGTAACCTTTTGAATCTTTTGTTGACAATCATCTAAATCTGATTCAACAGTATTTGTCTGGCATTTACAATACGATGCATGTGCATTAGGTGAAGGCAGCAATCAGTGAGCAGCTGTTGATTCTCACTTGTAAAGGTAGGCCCAGTTCCTGCTGGCATTAGAAACAGAAAATTGGGGTGTGTTTTTGCAGGTCCCCGAACGTCTAGCAAAGCAGCCTAGAATGTATAATGTGGACAGAGCTGTTCACATTACAAAAACATGTAGCGTTTGCATCACTTCGGGTCACTGTGTGCCAGAAATGAAGCTGTATATCGAGTCTGGGAGGAAATGGAAGCTTGTCAACTCCTGCCATTCAAGTCTATGGTAATGTAAACAAAGGCATTTACTGGACAGACGAATCTGCCCACAGGAACTCTCTATGGTGCTGAAACATTACAGTTTTAGCATCGAGAGTCCTTTTTTTTTTTTTTTAACAATTTATCTTTAACGTTGACAACTTGTACTTTTTGATTTTCCCTCAATTTAAAGTGGTTCTAAAGGTTTTTTTTTTACCTTCATGCATTTTATGCATGAAGGTAAAAAACCTTCCGTGTGCAGCAGCTCCCCTAATACTTACCTGAGCCCCATCTCGATCCATCAATGTGCATGAGAGCCTCGGCTCTCTGGGGACTCTCCCTCCTCATTGGTTGAGAGCAATGGGAGCATACTGTATAAAGTGAATATCAATCTGCACAATCTTATGAAATAAAGTGGTGTAAACAAATTTTGAATAGTTAAGTGTTTTCACTTAAAAGGTGCATAATCAATCGACAGTGCTACGCTATAAAAAAAAAAATCAATATTAATAAAAGTATAATTAAAAATGTTAATCAATAAACATATATTGCTAATAGTTCATATATAGTATCTGATTGAAGTGAATTAAAAAAATCAATACATCAATCCCATCAATCCAAAATGCTTGTGCTCTCCTCCACCAGTCTCACAGGCTGCTCACCTCACATCTGAATAAAATCAGCAATGTTCCCCTCTGGAGATAATAGAGAAGGCTGGCGTGGTGCTGGTAATCACTTTCCTCCTTCAAATCGCTTATTCCCATGGGATAAAAACCCTGATCATCTCACCAAATATGATGGATGTATAAAAGGAAGGCAGAATCTAGTGCTCTCCATTTTTAGAATGTGTTAATAATATATAAAAAGGTATAAAACTTTCAAAGTTGGCACTGTAAGCCGTGCAAGCTGAAAACACATTTCAGAGACAATAGGTCTGAAGATGGCCGCGATGTAACGTCAATAAGCAGGCTCCAACCCCTAGACTCTTATCGTCAAAGCATTGACTTCTTCAGTAGGGGTGAAGCTAGAGACGTACATCTGCTGTTTATATACTCCCTAATTTCCCTAACATGGGAGCCTACTGTAAATCACAGCCAGTGAGGAAAGGGGGGGGGGGGGGCATGAGCCGCTTCTCTGTGTGTGTGAATGAACACACGAGGCTGCTTGAGGGGCTGCCGTTGGGGGACCCGAGAATAGGAGGATCAGGGCTGCTCTGTGCAAAATTGTTACACAGAGCAGGTAAGTATAACATGTTTTTCTTTTTTTAAATTCTGCCTTTGATCTCACTTTAAGTACTGGTGACAGTGGTCAACATCGGGGCCGGATCTACCCGTGTCTGATCTGGGAGTACAGAAAAAAAAAAGTCTAGGGTGTCCTGTTAACACACCTTCATTTTATCCATTCTAGCTAGCTTTCCCTGTTTTCCATTCTTGCTAGGTCTCCCCGCTGGCACTGGCTGTGTGTCTTACAGTGGCACAGACATACTCACACTTCTAGCAGATAATCCCTGGCCTCTTCCCAACAGGTCAGATCTGCTGTGTCAAGGCCCTCTATTCCATCCGGCTTCACAGTCTCTGGCTCTATGTGTATAGCTGTTGAAGTCTAGGTCATAAAAGATGAGTAAAAGAGTCTGTTCCTACCTTGCTAAAAGCTGAAAAGGCCACTTCCAGGAAGATCTACCATCGTACTTGGAAATTCTTCTTTTCCTGGTTGAACACAGGCACTTTAATTCCAGAGATTACTTTGCTTCTTGCATTCTGGTCTTCCTACACTCAGGTCTTGACCAGAACTTGGTCTTAAAGTGATTGTAAAGTCAGAAGGTTTTTTATCTTAATGAATTCTATGCATTAAGATAAAAAGCCTTCTGTGTGCAGCAGCCGCCCCAGCACCCCCTAATACTTACCTGAGCCCCATCTCTTTCCAGCGATGTCCACGACTGTCTAGGCCATTCGAGACTCCCCCTCCTTATTGCCTGAGACACAGCAGTGGCACCTTTGGCTCCCGCTGCTGTCAGTCAACATCAGTTAGCCAATCAGGAGAGAGAGGGGGTGGGCCAGGCTGCAGCTCCGTGTCTGAATAGACACAGGGAGCTGGAACTCTGCTCTGGTGCCCCCATACCAAGCTGCTTCCTGTGGGGGCACTCGACAGGAGGGAGGGGCCAAGAGCACAGAAGAGGGGGATTTGGGCTGCCCTTTGCAAAACCACTGCACAGAGCAGGTATGTATAACACGATGGCAAGCAATTGTGCTGCAAGTTTGAACATGACTTGCTAAACTATTGCTAGACTTGCCAGGCTTCACAAGTTTGTTGCACAATTACAGCAGATCCACATTGCATGACTTCAGATCAACTTTATTTGCAAACATTCTGCAAGTCTGCTGCAAGTTCTGGTTCAGTTATGTTGTGCAAAAGTCATCCCACCACAGGGGTCAGTGTGGCTAAATTTCCATGCAGTAGACTAGCAGAGCTCTTGCTGTAGACTTGCCACCGCAACTTTGCTCTTGTTAGAGCCTTGCCATGCACATTTGCTACAAATTGTAAAAGTGTCAACTAGAACTTGTGCTTTAAGTGCTCTGCAAGGGTATAACTTGCCAGTGAAAATATGCAGCAAGATAACAGACTTACAATTCAACACCACCTCACATTTGTGGCAAGTTATCCTTGCTATCTGGGACATCTTTGTTGTTTTTATTGAAAAAAAAAAAAACAAGACTTTACAATCACCTTAAAGTGTTACTAAAGATCTTTTTTTTTTTTAATTAAAATAATAAACATGTTTTACTTACCTGCTCTGTGCAATGGTTTTACACAGAGCAGCCCCAATTCTCCTCTTTTGGGGTCCCCCCGCCATTGATCTTGGCACCTCCTCTTCTTCATGTGTGCCTATAGCAAGCCACTTGCAATGGGGGCACACAGTGCGTGCTCACTCCCGAGCAGTGTGGGTCTATGGAGCCATGCTGAGTCTCTTATTTGGCAGTCCTCTCCTGTGAGGAGCTGTTCCTCATACTTCACACAGACAAGGTTGTCTTACACTGAAGACCATCCTTTCTTCCTACGGTGGTATCCACCTCAATGTGTACAATCTCTTTATGGCCTGGATGTAGTAAGAGCCGTTAGAATCAACCTCAAAGCTAAGGCTTCGATCAGACAGATTCTGTTGTTGCCCACCCCCCCCCCTCAATTTATTACTTGCGTATGTTCAATGTTCTAAGAATGTGTCCCCTGTACTGTATGATTAATATAGACATTTGGACTGGCCTGCAAATTCCTTATCTTGGTGTACAAGACAGCCCCTCCTGTGTCTTGATCACACTTTATTGCAAGTTTTTTTTTTTTTGCCAGTGGCTAATCTCCTGAAGGTAGCTACATATAACCCATGATCTAAGAATTTGAGCATTGTGTCCTGTACTATACTTCAAGATGAGGAATTTACAGGTAAGTTAAAGTTTCTATTTTGCTGCATTTTTGTAATAAAAGTTGGATGAAATGTTGTCTAATAGTGCCTAGTTTCTTATTTTTTTTTTTTTTTTCTTTAGGCTCTGTTCACATCTTGACATTTCACATCGCGGGTGGAATCGCCGTTAATCTGCCCACGATTCAAAATGGCGGCAAATCGCGGGACGCCCATGCATTCCCTGTCACTTTTAATAGCACCTCAAACGTGGTGTAATTTTGCCACGATTCGTTGGGTGACAATCGCGGTAAAATCGCGCAAATAGAATCACAGTACACCTGTCGCCCAAAAGAAGTGCAAGAGCTTTTTGGCAACAGGCGTCCTGCGATTCTGTTTGCACGGTTTTTACCGCGATTGTCGCCCAACATGCCAAGATGTTAGTCGAGCCTTAAAGTGGATGTAAACCTGATTCATGAAATTTGAGCTGGGCACATATATCTGCAGTGTTTTCTTATCTCTCTTCAAAGAACTAAGTCCCGTAGCTGTCTCTTGCTGTCCCGTAGCTGTCTCTTGCTCTGTAGCTCTGTTATCAGCCTGATAACTCCTCACATATTCTCCGAGACGGGAGATAGAAGTGTGTGTCGGGGGATTAATAGATTAGCAGTCAGCTTGCCGTCTAAGAGCAGAGATCTTCACATTTCTTTTCTCCTTTACCTATAAGGAGAGGGGGTGTGTGCCTTTCCTCCAATGAGATGTGTTGGCTGTATTCCAGTAATCCACTCCCAGTGGTAACACAATCTGCACTTCCTAAAGGATATATACAGACGAAGGCAGAAGATATACATGTAAAACTTATGTAGGGAGATTTGTTTCATCTGTGTGTATCATCTGTAGCTGTTCACTTCACTGGGTATATGTGAGGGTTTACATCCACTAAGAATAGATGTGCTTGAAGAAAAAAAAAGTTTTGTGTCCTTACCCAGTGCCGTACTTTTATTAGAGGCAACAAACTCCATGAAGCTTGTAAATATTGCTTGAGATTTCCACAGGGTATAGCAATTCTGTAAACTGTTTTGCACCCTACACTATATTTTAAAGAAAGCATTCATTTCTATATTACTTGAGTCGTTGATAAAGTATTTTAAACTGTGTTCTGTTTACTTCTCTAAATTCCCAGCATCTCCTGCATACCAGCTAAATTTTCAAATTGGGCTGGTAATGGCAGTGTCTACCAAAGTTTGGGGAAAAAATAAGCAAAATAAAGTGACCAGCACAAATTAAATCTGCACACATTACCAAACTTTGGCTTGGCGAATGGTCCCCCAGAATTTTTTGATATTTCTCTACCCCCAACAAGCATACAGGGTTGGGGTGAGGGAGAGGAAGGTAACTGTGGTCCTTAGGCTGGCCTTACAATTTTCTTTCTTTCAGCCACGGGTTGAAGGAAAGAAAATCGCTCGATATTCCTCCAAGTCCGTGTTGATGGGAGAATCCCTCCTGCTGGGCTAATGTATCCTGACAGTCTGAGGTTTTCCCCTCCATCAGAATACAGTAATCACTGCTGCTGATAGCAGCAGCGATCATAGGAAAAAAAGAAAACTGGCAGGCTGGTTGTCTAAGTCGACAGTACAACTAGCCTTCCCTTTGATGGGTCAAAAAGTGGGCTGGTTGAGCAGGATCCATCTATGGCTGGCTTTACCCCAAGTTCTCTATAGTGTAACTACTTGGTCCACTATACTGTAGATTTTGCAATGTGACGGTATTTTTTCTCCTTTAGATTTACTAATGACATACATATCCAATCAGGCAAGCCCTTGCACTATATTGTTCGGGAATCATCTACCAGGTGACTGGTAGATTATGGTCTGGGCTTGCTGACCCGCCATCCTAGAGTATCAAACAGAGTGCAATGCAAAAGGACTACTTGTAAAGTTGGAGCTGTAGTTGAAAGCAAAAGCTGAATAAGCCGATGCCTCCTCTGTAGTGCTGACTCCTGTACCATGCAGAGTTTTACCAACTGCATTCCATCTCTTATCCTGTCTCCAGAGTGGTGCCAGCAGCAGGAGAGAAGAGATCTTCAGGTCAGTGTGAAGCAACACACTGGGTAGAATAGGACTTGGCTGCTTTCACACTGATGTGATGTGGTTTACCCACACCACGGGTGCAGTGGAGTGTACCTGCAGCTTTCCTTTGGGTTTGCTGCACTTAGCCATAGACTTCAATTATATCCTGCGAGTATGGTGCACTTTTTTCTGAAAGTGCACCACACCTGCACAATAGAATAGAAGTCTATGGGAAAGCCCAGCTAACCCAGTAAGGTCATAGATGCACTCCGCTGCACCCGTGGTGCAGGTAAACCACAGCACGTCACTGTGAATGCAGCCTTATAGTGGCCTCTGAACAGTAAGGGTTCATTTAAATTTTTAGTTTGAGGGGTAGTAAAACCCCATATTTTTTTTACCACCCCGGCCCTAACTGCACCCCCTTTAGCTGCAGTGCCCAGGGGTGTACACATGTCCCAGCCGCAGCAAGAGTTATATACGTCCTGCCATGGTTGGTGGTTGTAGCACCTGCCAAGCATGACCCATTCAAGTGAATGAGGCTGCTCTGCAAATGCCCTGCAACCTTGTGCAGTACAGCAAACAAGGGCTTAAAGCAGGCAGAGATGTGTAGCTTTCTCACCACCTGCTTTAACCCCTTGGACCCAGCGGAAGCATGTAAATGCGGGACGCTTCCAAGGTGGCCCCATTTACTTGAATTCTTACATATAGGTTAAATAGAACAGGACCCAGTACAGAGCCTTGTGGTACCCCACTAGTGCCTGGTCTCTGTTCTGAGTGAACCCAATTTACCACCACACTCTGGTGTCTGTCCTTTAGCCCAATGGTCATCAACCCAGTCCTCAGGGCCCACTAACGGGCCAGGTTTGCAAGATAACTGAAATAAATCACAGGTGATATACCGTATTTATTGGCGTATAACACGCACCCCAAGTTTAGGAGGGAATTTTAAGGAAAAAAAACTTTTAGGAGGGATGTTTAAGGAAAAAAAACTTACATTTAAATGCCCATCAATGCAGCCTTGTCCGTGTCCATCTGCAGCCTTGTCCATCATTGCAGCCTTGTCAGTGTCCTGTCAGTGTCCATCATTGCAGCCTTGTCAGTGTCCATCATTGCAGCCTTGTCAGTGTCCATCATTGCAGCCTTGTCAGTGTCCATCATTGCAGCCTTGTCAGTGTCCATCATTGCAGCCTTGTCAGTGTCCATCATTGCAGCCTTGTCAGTGTCCATCATTGCATCCTTGTCAGTGTCCATCATTGCATCCTTGTCAGTGTCCATCATTGCAGCCTTGTCAGTGTCCATCATTGCAGCCTTGTCAGTGTCCATCATTGCAGCCTTGTCAGTGTCAATTGCATCCTTGCCCCTGTGAATTTGCTGACAGTCTGTACTGTCAGTACCTTGCCATTTAAAAATGCTCGTCCGCTCTCGACGGCTTTTGGTGTCTCACGCGAGAGCGGTCGAAAGACGCCAAGAACGGCCGAGAGGCTCACAATCGGCGTGGGATCGGCGTATAACACGCACCCACGATTTCCCCCTGATTTTAAGGGGAAAAAAGTGCATGTTATACGCTGATAAATACGGTAATTTGCTGCTCAGTGACTGCAGTATTCTAGTCTGCATCTCCCCAAGGTAATACATAAAACCTGGCCTGTTAGTGGGCCCTGAGGACAGGGTTGATGACCACTGCTTTAGCCAACTGCATATCCACTGAACCAACCAAGGGTTAAGTCCTAGCTTGTACAACTTTGTATTGGATCATTATGTGGAACTGCATCAAATGCCTTGCTGAAATCCAGATATGCTATGTCCACAGCACCACCCTGGTCCAAAACGTTGATAATATAGTCAAAAAATTAAATCGGATTAGTCTGACATGATCTGTCATCAGTAAAGCCATGCTGCTTTGGGTTCAGCAAGCTGTGTATTTTTAGGTGATCAATGATCCTTATTTTCAGAAGTGATTCAATTAACTTGACTACAATTGATGTTAAACTCACTGGCCTGCAATTGCAAGCTTCTACCTTGTTGCCCTTCTTGTGGATAGGTACAATATTAGCTGTCTGCCAGTCATAGGGAACTTCTCCTGTTAGAAGCGATTGATTAAAAACAGCCGTTTCTTGTTATGGGAAAAAAAAAAGCAGTTAATGGTCCAACAACTATATCTCGAAGTTCTCTTAGAACTCTGGAATGAATACCGTCAGGGCCCATTGCTTTATTAAGCTTTAACTGAGCCAGTTCCTCTGCTACCTCAATCTCTAGAAATCCTAGAAATGAACCGTCATTACATGAACCAATATGATCCCCAACTTGTTATAGTTAGTCCAATTTATTTCTGAGAAGACTGAACAGAAGTAATTGTTTAAATAGTTTGCTACATCCTGGTCCAGTGTTAATTTTATTGATCCCATTGTATTTTTTCCTTCTATCACTAATTTACCTAAAAAAGGTTTTATCTCCTTTCTTAATAGACTTAGCAATTTCCTCTTCCTTCCTGTGCTTTGGCAGCACTGATAATGTGTTTGGCCTCCTTTTTGTCTATTTTTTTACTCCTCTCTGTCAGCTAAAACTCCTGTATCATTGAATCTTTTATATGCTTTTTTTTTTTTTTTCCTTTACTATTCTACTTACCCTTTTTAGGGAACCATATTGTTTTTTTCTTCCGTTTTATTCTTACTAACTTGCCTGACATATAATCTAGTTGCCTCCAGGATGGTAGACTTTAATAGTGCCCACTGATTACTTCTCTCCTTTTACTCCAACCTTTCAGTTCATTTTTTAGAAACATCGCCTGGTGAGGAGGCGATGTGTTGCCTCCTCCCCACCGGATTTAAACCTATGATTGCCATGCAATGCACGTGATTGTGACGCAGTAGTACAGCAATTAGAGGTATAAATCGGGTGTGAGGAGGCGACTGTGCCCGATCTTCAACTTCTCCCATGTTGTTTAGGTAGATCTCCAGCTCTTTAAGGTTGTCTACCCCTGATGTAGTTGATGGATCTGAAAGAGATTGTACAGTAAGATGGTAACGTTTGTAGTGAGCTTTATATTGGACTGACTCAAAGTACTTTTACTTGTGTTCGTTAAAAGCCTCTTGGGATATATTTGTGTATTTATTACTGGAATGTATTAAAAAACAAAATTGCTACAGGTATACATGCAGCACATAGCAACTGTTGGATTGGGTCCCATATGACAAAGTTCTATTTACTGTTTTGTGCAGGAGGCCCTGGCCCATGCTCTCTTCAAGGACTTCAAAAGAATGGATGAACCAGAATGCTATTTCAACTCACTACCCCGGGAACTAGAAGCCAAGCGTGACCGAATGGCTTGCTTACTGCAGGAAGCTGGACTAAAGCCAGTCGTTCCAGAAGGAGGATATTTCATGATTGCAGATGTTTCTGCACTCGGTAACAAAATGTGCTTTCCCTGACTTTGTTGCATATTAACTATTTACTGCTCCAGAGTACAAATGTGTGAAATACTTGACTTTCGCCAAAGATAGACCTATCTTTGGTTGAGCTTTACTGAGATATCATTTGAAATCACACGTAACCTGCAGTTAATAAAAGTTTCTGTGCAGTAGTCTTAATGACTAGACTGGGCAGAATAAAAAGTACGGACTTCTGTCTGTCATAATAATTATGAAACCTTGATGATTTGCCTTTAAGCTCACATACCTATCTAAAGGACAGCTGTTCCAGTTTCGTAGCTTAGGAACACACTGATTTGCTCTTGTAACTCTTGTACAAATGCTTTGTGGTGTTATTAAAATTTGCTGTATGTTTTCTTTATTGGGCACATTTATAACAAAGAGTAGATATCACATTGGTCTCGGTTATACTCTACCAGGTTTCTCCGTTCTGCAACCTGCATTTTATGGAAAGTATTAAGTAAAACTTTCAGTGTCCTACAAAGTTCTCTCTGCCTAATGAAGCAAGAAGAACTCTGTGATTGGAGTAGAGCCAGTCACATGCATTTGACAGGTCAAGTGATTGGGTTCTCTCGTCTCAGATTTGTAAACCCCATCCCTGTGCTTTATAAATCTACCACACTGCTTATGGCCACATTGGAGTGGTGACAGAACAACGGACAACATGACATGCCTGCTTTTAAAATGAATCTGTGCTTGACCCATGCAAGGCAGTGGTTTGGGTTGGGGGTGTTAGCATAAAAACAGGGTTCAACCATGAATTTTTACCATCCCCCAACTGCAAGTGTAAACTAGGCCTAAAGGAAAGCCCTGTGTAAACTACACGTCACTGAAGTTGTAGCTTACACAGGGCTATGATGTGCTACTCCATGCCTGAGTTTTTTCCTTCAGCTCCCCTTGTTGAACACAAAGGGAGAGTGGATAAAAAGGTAAGTATATACACAACGTAATTCGCTCTTTAGAGGGAAATGCAAGTGTAAACGAGGCATTAAAGCTTGAATGGGCAAAATAGAGGCTTGCTTGAAGAGGAGTTAACTTGTGCAGTAATACTTATGAATTAACATTCACATAGGTTTCATCCTAACATCACACTGACAGTGTTGCGTGCTCCAGTACTGATAAAATTCATGCTTTCAGAGCAGGCTAAACAAAGCATGTTGTACACCTTAAATGGTATGAGCTATATAAGGCACTGTAGGGAGTAATTATTATCTAAACAAGAGAAAACTTTGTGAAATTAGACCATAGGCATCAGTGATTGTCTAATATAAAGTTATTTTGTGCTACAGTGACACCTAGTGCTCATTTAGTATGCTTCAGAAGGCACTAAATACAGCAATATTGATGGTTCGAGTAAAACAAAATAAGATCAACTTTGAAATTTACATATTTTCTACTAAAAGGTGATGTAAGGAAAATATGATTCCAAATTACATGTTAAAGTAATTAGTGTGTTTTGATTCTGAGGATTCATAGCGACACTAGAACACAGAAGAAGGTATAGGAATGCAGAACAAATATAATATGTAATAGATCAGCGCTCAACCAGACTTGTTAAATATTTATGGATTCATTTTTGTGTTGAAGGTGTGGATCTTTCTGAAGAGAAGGATGATGAACCTTACGATTACAAATTTATAAAGTGGATGATTAAAACTAAGGTGGGTAATGCAGTGTTCATAAAATTGTTCAAATCGTAATTGCAGTGTACTTGTGTCAAAGCAAAGCTTTCTTTTTTTCTAGCTTCCTGCTCTGTTTTTATCGTGTAAAGCATGCAAAACGCATGGTGCAAAATCTGGTGCAGCTCTGCATAGAAACCAATCAGCTTCCAGGTTTTATTGCCATAGCTTAATTGAACAAGCTGAAGTTAGAAGCTGATTGGTTACCATGCACAGCTGCACCAGATTCTGAGTGCTCCAGTTTTAGTAAATCTCCCTCACAATTGAATGTTTTCAAACCGTTATTAGCAAATAACAAATTTTAACAATTTATATATTTGTAATATATTTTAGAAATTAGCTGCTATTCCAGTAACTGCATTTTGTGGACCTGAATCCAAGAAACGGCTTGAAAAGTATATCAGATTCTGTTTTATTAAGGTAGGTCTATATGGTATATTAAAATAGTCAGATGATATAACGCTACCTGCTATTAAATGTAATCCACAAGATTACTTTTCTCTAAAGTGAATATGATTTCAAGCTAAATACCATTCTGATGGTAGCTGCTATTTTGCCTGATCCTACATTTTTTTATCAATACTATAGTTAGTAAATATATTCTCTATTGCGCTACACTAAATTGCTGTTGCCCATTTATTTTGAATGGACCTCAACCTAAATTGCCCCTGCTTTATTATTTTTCATCGCAGCACACCACAATATACATTATGCATAGCAGTGTGCCATAGCACAGGTGTATTCTGAATGTGTGCTAGGGTGTCATTCAAAAAAATATGTGGTAAAGTTTTACTGGGCTCATAAAGTTCCTGATGGTGCACTCCAGTCAAACAATACCTTTTGTATTTAACTCAAAGTGTAAGTAAACCATTTTCTGGCACTTGTACCTACAGGTAAGCCTATATTAAGGGTTACTTGTAGGTACAGTGAATATCTCCTAAACCTGCGCGGTCACCGACGCATGTGCTCTAAAGGGACGGCATACCCGTGCCATCCCTTCAGAGCTCCGTGCCGCAGTCAGTGACGTCATTGTGGCACGGCCAATCAGACAGCCAGAGGACACGAACCTGGAAGGAAGACCGGATAAAGATAAAAGCGCTTGTTAGCGGTGCTAACATCTAAGGTTAGCGGGGGTTCCTTCTAAGGTAAGTATATTTCATAATATGCTAGTATGCAGTGCATCGTAGCACATTATGCCTTTACCTTGCAGGCTTTATTAAAGAAAAAAAAAATTGGTGTGGTTTACTGCTGCTGTAAAGTAGAACTATAGGCAAAACTTTTTTTTCTCTAGTCATCTTCCAGGGCGGCACACCTGAGAGATGACTGGTCCACCTGACAGGAAACACAATCAACACATGAGGTTAAAAGGCCCATCCCTTCCCCCTGCACCTCAGTTCTTAATTGTGTTTCCCGGCAGTACAATGTTTGTTATTTTTGTGTCAGACCTGAAGTCGGTAGTGGACGGCCCCCCCCCCTGGAGCTGGACGCCAAAGCCAGGGAGGGCTGCAGGTCCAGCTAGGGCTCAGTCCCTTCTCAGGGGGCCCCCAACGGCTGGGGTTTTCTCCCCAGCAAGGAGCCTCCTGGGCACAGAGGAGTATCCCGGAGCTCCTGTGAGCACATACCTCCCCCCTTTTCTTCCACCCAGACCAGGTGCATGCGGGCTGAAGGAGCCGGAGGGTCAGCTGGAGTCCAGGCCGCTGGAGGGGGCGGAGGGCATCTTTTTTTCCTGCAATTGCGGCTCCATAGGGAATGCTGGAAACACTCCTGGGATAGGAGTGAGCGTTCTGACTGGGTGGAGCAAGATGGCGCCGCTTCCGCTTCTGGGCGGCTTCACTTCTGTTTCCGCTCTACGCCAAAATTGCGGATCCGGACATTAGAGGCCAAAGCGCTCCTTCCGGTGGCAGGACTCCAGCAAAATGGCGGAATCCTGGCCATAAAAGTCCAGTGGAGACAGGCAGAGGTCCCACAGGCCCCTCTCACCTTCTGGACCCTCATAGCAGGGCTCCTTGGAAGACAGAACCAGCTGGGAGCAGGAATAGAAAGCGAGAAGGACACAGCGGTGGCTGCAACCCAGGAGGAGACCATCGGTGGCGAGTCTTCTTCTATTTGGCAAGTGGTGGGTTAAGAGCGGTCTTACCCACACCCCTTGGGGGGGCAGGAGAAAGAGTACAGCCTGTTAAAGTATGGGTGCTGTCTTGTCTTTTATCTCCTTAGAACCCAGTGGATTTGCTCAAGGGGCCCACAAGGCCAAAGGCAAAAAAAAACCTCCACCTAGAACAAAAAGGTGTGGGTATTGCATTGAAAAGCTCCCACAAGATCATGTGAAACCTTTTGGTTATGAGGGACTTCCTTATAGTATAGTCCGAGATGGTTTCTACGCTCCAATCTCTGAAGACGGTTGTAGCATCTAAAGTAGGGCCTAGCACTAGTTGCAGAGAGACTCTGTCTTCTAGAGAAGGTACCTCCTCTCAAGGGGGTACATCTGACAGAAGTCCGAGAACCACCCAGAGGCCTCCCTCTGCTCTCACTTTGGGAATAGATGAATTTGAGGATCCGGACGAGGGGGACAGCTCAGACTCTGAGAGCCAGGATAGTGTTAGTCCTAGACTTAATAGACACCTCTTTCCTGTGGAGGACATGGGGCAGTTACTCAGGGCAATCTATGCCTCTGAGGATATCCCAGAGCCTCCAGTTCAGGCGACAGCCCAGGCTAAGATGTACAGGGGATTGGGGAAACCTCAGTCCAAGGTATTCCCATTTCATCAAACTCTCAAAGAGGTAAGAGAAAAGTCCTTAAGCTCAAAACTTGGAAGAGGAGGTTTCCCTTTGGGGAGGAAGAAGAGAAGTTCTTCAAGACCCCCAAATTAGATGCAGCCCTTACACAGGTCTCTCAAAATAAAAAATCAGATTTGTCTTTTGAGGACTCAGGTAACATTAAAGACCAAATGGACAGAAGGGCTGAAAAGCGACTGCGAAGAGCGTGGGATGCCAATGCGGCAGCCATGGCTCCTGCTTTGGTGTCAGCCTGCGTATCAAGGATTGTGGATGCTTGGCTAGACAGGCTCTACGGCCATGTAACTAGAGGGAATAATTCCAAAGAAGTCAAACTCTAGAGATAATAAGCAAGGCTGTGGCATACTTAGCAGATGCGGCAGTGGAAACTGTCATGACCACATCCAAGTCAGCGGCCCTCCTTGACTCCGCAAAGAGGGCAGTGTTGGTTAAATCGTGGGAAGGGGACCATATGTCCAGGTCACGGCTCTTCGGGTTGCACTTTGAGGGTTCCCAGCTTTTTGGGCCTGGCCTGGATCAGGTCCTATCGCGATTGGCAGAGAAGGGGAAAAAGTTCCCAGTAAGAGCCAGGAGAGAGAAAGGCAAAAAGTTTTTTTTGTGCACCCCCTAACCCGGGCCAATTCAAGGCCAAGAAGGATGCGGACAGAAGGGTGACCTGCTCTTTTCTGGACCTAAATACACCAGCAAGCAGTCAAAGTGATGCCAGCCTACAAGGGCCAGTCCTTCACCCTGACCCGAGGTTCTTCAAGTTGAGGGCATGGCTCTTAAGAGGGAGATTCTTAAAGACAAGGGATGCTCCGATAGAGTAATTGAGACCCTCCTTGGTAGCAGGAAAGCGGTCACTAGGAAGATCTACTCAAAAGTCTGGAATATTTTTTCACACTGGTGTCAAGATAGAGAGGTATCTAGACCCTCAATACCAGTGATATTTGAATTTTTTATAAGCAGAGGTGGACCAGGGGATTACCCCGAACACCCTGAAGGTACAGATTGCAGCCCTATCTGTATTTCTGGACTAGAGGCACGTGCTGGAACCCCTGATTAAAGCGGGGGTTCACCCACACCGCCAAAAAAAAAAAATATTAAAAGCCAGCAGCTACAAATACTGCAGCTGCTGACTTTTAATACATTGCCACTTACCTGTCCCAGGGTCCAGCGATGTCGGCAGGGGACGCCGAGAACCCGCTCGGTTCTCGGCAGCTGCCGCCGCCATCCTAGGTGAGGGAATCAGGAAGTGAAGCGTTGCGGCTTCACTTCCCGGTTCCCTACTGCGCATGCGCGAGTCACGCTGCACGTCCCTAGTGGTCCCCGCTCTCTGCTGGGAGCTGTGTTCCCAGCAGACAGCGCGGTCAGGACGGGAAGAGGCATAGACTCCCATGGGAGTCTATGCTGGAAGTGGGTGCAAATACCTGTCTTTGACAGGTATCTGCACCCCCCTCTCCCCTGAAAGGTGCCAAATGTGACACCGGAGGGGGGGAGGGTTCCAAAAAGCGGAAGTTCCATTTTTGAGTGGAACTCCGCTTTAAGAGATTTCTATTAGCAAGGGAGAGGTTAACCCTCGTTAGATTCCATGGTGGGAACCTATTAATTTTAACGCTGGTCCTGGAGGCGTTGACGAAAGTGCCTTTCGAACCAGCTCAGGAGGTCTCAATAAAATTCTTGACGCTTATGTTAGCCTTTTTACTGGCCATCACTACAGCCAGAATGGTAAGCGACCTACAGGCCTTGTCAATTAAAGAGCCTTTTCTGTTGGTACTGGAGGATAGAGTGGTGCTGAGGCAAGACCCACTATTTCTTCCCAAGGTCGTATCCCAGTTTCATATATCTCAAGAGATCACTCTGCCCTCCTTTTGTGAAAACCCAAAAAAACGAGGGAGGGGAAAATTTTAGTTATTAGAGGTCAGGAGGTGTTTGCTGACATACTTGAAAGACTTCAGGAAGTGAAAAGACTTTGGGAAGTTGAGTCACCTTTTGGTTTTATTTAGCGACCCTAGAAAGGGAGGGCAGGCATCTACATCTACAATGGCTAGGTGGATCAGACAGACCATTTGAATGGCTTATGAGCAGACAGGTTCCCCAGTACCAGTTTACCTTAAGGCCCATTCAACGAGATCTTTGGTGGCCTCTTGGGCAGAAAGAGCTGGGGCCTCAATAGAACAGATCTGTCGAACAGCCACATGGGCGAAGCAGGACACCTTGTTAAAGCACTATAGAGTGGACCTGCTATCGCCTCAGGATCTGACATTTGGAAGGAAGGTCTTAAAAGCAGTGGTCCCACCCTAAGGTAGGCCTTGAACTTCTTGTCCATCCTCTCGGGTGTGCCGTCCTGGAAGATGACTAGAGAAAATTGACAGTTACTTACCAGTAACTGTCTTTCTAGGATATCTTTCAGGACGGCAGGCCTACTTCTCAACCCTGGTTTGATGTAAGTACTACGGGAAGCGTTTCTCTCTGGCACCCAGATAACCTATTAACTTTAGTAGAACTGAGGTGCAGGGGGAGGGGCCTTTTAACCTCATGTGTTGATTGTGTTTCCTGTCAGGTGGGCCACTCATCTCTCAGGTGTGCCGTCCTGGAAGATATCGGTAAGTAACTGTCAATTTTTGTCATCTGTGTCCCATTGGGGAGATTATCCTTCACTTCCTGTCCCATAGCAAAAACAGGAAGTGAGAGGAAATGCCTGCAATTTAAGGGAATCCTTTGGGGGGTCACCAGAACTAGTGTCCCCATAGAAAGGTTTCCCTCCTATTACTTTTCAGGGGACAACCCAAAATTTGGCATTTTCTTTTACTTTCACTTTTAATGACAATGGTAAACAGGAGAAATAAAGAGGTTGAAACTTCCTAAGGGGGGCACAGACCGCAACAAAAGCCTAATGGGGGTTCTAATCCCTCTACACATAAGGCAAAACTTTTTTTATTTAGTTTTGGATAAATACTTTAAGCACAGAGGATACAACTAAGCTATACAGATGTCTACAGTGCCAGCTATATCTTCAAAGTTGATAGAATACTTATAGTATTTTCTGAATGGCTCTTTATATTAGACTTCAAAATGAAGGCCGTGAAGTTCATGGGTTTGTGTTTAGGCCTCTGAATTTGGCAAGACAGTGGGGTTGATTTTACTAAAACCGGAGAGTGCAAAATCTAGTGCAGCTGTGCATGGTAGCCAATCAGCTTCTAACGTCAGCTTGTTCAGTTTAAGTTTTGACAAAACAACTGGTTTCTGTGAACAGCTGCACCGGATTTTGCACTCTCCTGTTTTAGTAAAATCAACCCCACTGTCTTGTGTTTGCAACCTCAATCTCACTTTCCAGTCTGGATAAAGAAACTACAACGGTCTTGAAAAATTCAGAGCCCTAAACACAAACTCATGAACACCATGGCCTTCATTTTGAAGTATAATATAAAGAGCCAATAGTAAATTAGTAAATAAAACCCACAGTGACCAGAAACTGCAGTTTCACTCAGATGGTTCATTGGTTCTCAATGCTGGGAGCCCGATGTTGGCAGATTTGGTAGAGGCTGTTGGGCCAAAAAAATCCTACATTTCACTTTCTAATTAGTCTAAATTCACTGCTCAAAAAAATTAAAGGAACACCTTGAAAAAACATCAGATCTCAATGGGAAAAAATATCATACTGGATATCTATACTGATAAGGACTGGGTAATATGTTAGGAACGAAAGGATGCCACATCGTTTGATGGAAATTAAAATGATCAACCTAGGGCTGAATTCAAAGACACCCTGAAAGTTAAAGTGAAAAAATGATGCAGCAGGCTAATCCATTTTGCTGAAATTTCATTGCAGCAACTCAAAATAGTACTCAGTACTTTGTGGCCCCCACGTGCTTGTATGCATGCTTGACCACGTCGGGGCATGGCCCTAATGAGA
Source organism: Lithobates septentrionalis (assembly GCA_037952835.1). Taxonomy (NCBI): domain Eukaryota; kingdom Metazoa; phylum Chordata; class Amphibia; order Anura; family Ranidae; genus Lithobates; species Lithobates septentrionalis. The sequence goes on from JBBDGP010001761.1 coordinate 1,143,827, forward strand.
CGGATGACGGATGGTGTCCTAGGGTATTTGCTCCCAGATCTGGACCAGGGCATTACTTGAGCTCCTGAACAGACTGAGGTGCAACCTGGCGGCATCGGATGGACCGAAACATAATGTCCCAGAGGTGTTCTATTGGATTTAGGTCAGGCGAGCATTGGGGCCATTTAATGGTATCAATTCCTTCATCCTCCAGGAACTGGCTGCATAATACTCTTGCCACATGAGGCTGGGCATTGTGGTGCACCAGCATAGGGTATGATAATGGGTTCAAGGATTTCAGGAATTCAGCCCACTGTAGGTTGATAATTTTAATTTCCATCAAACGAAGTGGCATCCTTTCGTTCCTAACACATTACCCAGTCTGTTTGTTTTGCAGTTGCCCTCCTGTGTTGTCACCCTGTCGCATGCCTTCCCAGGGGAGAGTATAAGCAGCTGCATCAATGCTTATTGTGTTAGCATACTCTACCAAGGTCACCTTCTAAAATTTTAACCTAAGAAATTACATGCAGCTGCCATTGAAGTGAGTACATATGGACAGGAAGTGGCTGCAAAGAAGCTTTAAGAAGTCAGCAGTACTAGGATGCATAAAAGTATGAAAGGTGGGCATAGTATTTTTCGAACCCCTTCCTGCCTGCCTGGCATCTCTTTAAAGTGGGGGTCCACCTATCTATCGTTTTTTTTTTTTTTTTTGAGTTCATTCACAAACTTTTCTTCTCAGCATTACATACTCACATATTGTGTGTAATATGTCCGCCTGTGTCAGATTTCGTCGGAAAGAATAACTTCTATTATTCACTGCAGGCGGTTTCCATCTTCATTGTGGGCATTTGAAGCCCACAAGCATTTATTTCCTGGATGTGGTGAATGCTGTGCTCCCAGCATTCACCGCTCGTTCCCGCACATGCTCAGTGGCATCCTGGAAAGCCTGAGACTAGCTCCCAGGAGTCTGGGAGAGGCTAGAAACACGCCTACTCCCATGGGAGGAGAACCAGGAAGTGCAAAGAAGAATAGAAAAATAAAAGGTAATTACGGCGATTTAAATTTTTTTAAATGGCATGTCAGGATCTGGGCAAGGAAGAGAATACATACAGATATTGTTCAAAATTTGGGTGGAACCCCGCTTTAAACAGTTCTGAACACTCGGGGGGTGGGGGGGGTATTGGCGATCATGTGACCACTGTCACCTTGTTCAGAGGATTGGAAGCTGGTCTTCAATCCAGATCAAGAACTGAATCTGTTGGTCTTTGCGGGAGCGCTCGGTGAGCACGATCTCAAAACATAAACTTCGGCTGCCCAACTACTAGATTGTAAGCTCTAACGAGCAGGGCCCTCTGGTCCCTCCTGTATTGATTTGTATTGTAAGTGTACTGTCTGCCCTCATGTTGTAAAGCGCTGTGCAAACCGTTGGCGCTATATAAATCCTGTATAATAATATGTGCTGCATGTGGGCATTAAAGCCCACCATCTTGCTTTTATACATTTGTCACAAAGGGGTTAAGAGGAAAAAAGCAATATGCCAATTTTTTATTATGCATAGATTTTGTAGCAAAAATAAATGTCACCTGTTAGAGGCGTCACCAGGGGGTGGCTATTGGGGCTACAGCCCCGAGCCTGGGGCTAATAGCCCCGAGTCTCTTGTCCCGGTCCTCGAATGCAGGGGACAGGGGCGGACTGAGCCGTGGTAGCGCTGGCTCCGGCCGGCTCCAGCTCCGCCCCCCCACTCTACACTTGGTCACTGGTTGCTATAGCCGCCTAGCGGCTAGCAACCAGTGACGTCACTGCCCGGCATTCAAAGCGGAGGAGGATTGCACTTCCTCCTCCTCCGCGCTAGTGCTCATGGGGCCTGCCTTATCTGGACTGGAGCGGCCCTCCGGTGCGATGCAGTCCTATCCCAGCGCGCTGTGACTGGAAGAGGACATTGATCGGCGCTCGGGCGGGCGGCTCTCCTCCTCTCCTCTGGCTGCCTCACACACCAGCACCACGGCTGAGCTGCTGCTGCAGGACCTGGACACAGGTAGGTCAGTCAGTGTGTGTATGGCAGGTACCAGGTCAGTGTAGGTCCGTGTGGGTGGGTCAGTGTATGTAGGTCAGTGTGGGTAAGGTAGGTCAGTGTGGGTGGGTCAGTGTATGTAGGTCAGTGTGGGTCAGGTAGGTCAGTGTGGGTCAGGTAGGTCAGTGTAGGTCAGTGTGGGTAAGGTAGGTCAGTGTATGTAGGTCAGTGTGGGTCAGTGTATGTAGGTCAGTGTGGGTCAGGTAGGTCAGTGTGTGTGGGTCAGGTAGGTCAGTATATGTAGGTCAGGGTGGGTCAGGTAGGTCAGTGTATGTAGGTCAGGGTGGGTCAGGTAGGTCAGTGTATGTGGGTCAGTGTATGTCAGGTGGGTCAGTGTGTGTCAGGTAGGTCAGTGTGGGTCAGGTAGGTCAATGTATGTAGGTCAGTGTATGTCAGGTAGGTCAGTGTATGTAGGTCAGTGTGTGTGGGTCAGTGTAGGTCAGGTAGGTCAGTGTATGTCAGGTAGGTCAGTGTGGGTGGGTCAGTGTATGTAGGTCAGTGTGTGTGGGTCAGGAAGGTCAGTGTGGGTGGGTCAGTGTGTGTATGTCAGGTAGGTCAGTGTATGTCAGGTAGGTCAGTGTATGTCAGGTAGGTCAGTGTATGTCAGGTGGGTCAGTGTATGTCAGGTGGGTCAGTGTGTATGTCAGGTGGGTCAGTGTGTATCAGGTGGGTCAGTGTATATCAGGTGGGTCAGTGTGTATCAGGTGGGTCAGTGTGTATCAGGTGGGTCAGTGTGTATCAGGTGGGTCAGTGTGTATCAGGTAGGTCAGTGTGTGTCAGGTAGGTCAGTGTGGGTCAGGTAGGTCAGTGTATGTAGGTCAGTGTATGTCAGGTAGGTCCGTGTATGTAGGTCAGTGTGTGTGGGTCAGGGTAGGTCAGTGTATGTCAGGTAGGTCAGTGTGGGTGGGTCAGTGTATGTAGGTCAGTGTGTGTGGGTCAGGTAGGTCAGTGTGGGTGGGTCAGTGTGTGTATGTCAGGTAGGTCAGTGTAGGTCAGTGTATGTCAGGTAGGTCAGTGTATGTCAGGTAGGTCAGTGTGGGTGGGTCAGTGTATGTAGGTCAGTGTGTGTGGGTCAGGTAGGTCAGTGTAGGTCAGTGTGTGTGGGTCAGTGTAGGTCAGTGTGGGTCAGGTAGGTCAGTGTGTGTGGGTCATTGTATGTAGGTCAGTGTGGGTCAGTCAGTGTATGTAGGTCAGTGTATGTCCGGTAAGTCAGTGTATGTAGGTCAGTGTGGGTCAGGTATTTCAGTGTGTGTGTGTGGGTCAGGTAGGTCAGTGTGGGTGGGTCAGTGTATGTAGGTCAGTGTGGGTCAGGTAGGTCAGTGTAGGTCAGTGTGGGTCAGGTAGGTCAGTGTGTGTGGGTCAGTGTATGTAGGTCAGGGTGGGTCAGGTAAGTCAGTGTATGTAGGTCAGTGTATGTCAGGTAGGTCAGTGTGGGTCAGGTAGGTCAGTGTATGTCAGGTAGGTCAGTGTGTATCAGGTAGGTCAGTGTATGTCAGTGTAGGTCAGGTAGGTAGGTCAGTGTATGTCAGGGAGGTCAGTGTTTGTAGGCCAGTGTGAGTCAGGTAGGTCAGTGTGGGTCAGGTAGGTAGGTCAGTTTAGTGGTCAGCATTGATGGGCACTGGTAAGCCAGGCAGCAACCAGGTCAGTGTATGTAGGTCAGTGTAGGTCAGTGTGGGTGGGTCAGTGTGTGTGGGTCAGGTAGGTCAGTGTAGGTCAGTGTGTGTAAGTCAGTGTGGGTCAGTGTGGGTCAGTCAGTGTATGTAGGTCCGTGTATGTCAGGTAAGTCAGTGTATGTAGGTCAGTGTGGGTCAGGTATTTCAGTGTGTGTGTGGGTCAGGTAGGTCAGTGTGGGTGGGTCAGTGTATGTAGGTCAGTGTGGGTCAGGTAGGTCAGTGTAGGTCAGTGTGGGTCAGGTAGGTCAGTGTGTGTGGGTCAGGTAGGTCAGTGTGTGTGGGTCAGTGTATGTAGGTCAGCGTGGGTCGGTGTGGGCCAGGTAGGTCAGTGTATGTAGGTCAGGTAGGTCAGTGTATGTAGGTCAGTGTATGTCAGGTAGGTCAGTGTATGTAGGTCAGTGTATGTCAGGTAGGTCAGTGTATGTAGGTCAGTGTGTCTGGGTCAGTGTATGTAGGTCAGTGTGGGTCAGTGTATGTAGGTCAGTGTGCGTCAGGTTGGTCAGTGTATGTAGGTCAGGGTGGGTCAGGTAGGTCAGTGTATGTAGGTCAGGGTGGGTCAGGTAGGTCGGTGTATGTGGGTCAGTGTATGTCAGGTGGGTCAGTGTGTATCAGGTAGGTCAGTGTGGGTCAGGTAGGTCAGTGTATGTAGGTCAGTGTGGGTCAGGTAGGTCAGTGTAGGTCAGTGTGGGTCAGGTAGGTCAGTGTGTGTGGGTCAGTGTATGTAGGTCAGGGTGGGTCAGGTAAGTCAGTGTATGTAGGTCAGTGTATGTCAGGTAGGTCAGTGTGGGTCAGGTAGGTCAGTGTATGTCAGGTAGGTCAGTGTGTATCAGGTAGGTCAGTGTATGTCAGTGTAGGTCAGGTAGGTAGGTCAGTGTATGTCAGGGAGGTCAGTGTTTGTAGGCCAGTGTGAGTCAGGTAGGTCAGTGTGGGTCAGGTAGGTAGGTCAGTTTAGTGGTCAGCATTGATGGGCACTGGTAAGCCAGGCAGCAACCAGGTCAGTGTATGTAGGTCAGTGTAGGTCAGTGTGGGTGGGTCAGTGTGTGTGGGTCAGGTAGGTCAGTGTAGGTCAGTGTGTGTAAGTCAGTGTGGGTCAGTGTGGGTCAGTCAGTGTATGTAGGTCCGTGTATGTCAGGTAAGTCAGTGTATGTAGGTCAGTGTGGGTCAGGTATTTCAGTGTGTGTGTGGGTCAGGTAGGTCAGTGTGGGTGGGTCAGTGTATGTAGGTCAGTGTGGGTCAGGTAGGTCAGTGTAGGTCAGTGTGGGTCAGGTAGGTCAGTGTGTGTGGGTCAGGTAGGTCAGTGTGTGTGGGTCAGTGTATGTAGGTCAGCGTGGGTCGGTGTGGGCCAGGTAGGTCAGTGTATGTAGGTCAGGTAGGTCAGTGTATGTAGGTCAGTGTATGTCAGGTAGGTCAGTGTATGTAGGTCAGTGTATGTCAGGTAGGTCAGTGTATGTAGGTCAGTGTGTCTGGGTCAGTGTATGTAGGTCAGTGTGGGTCAGTGTATGTAGGTCAGTGTGCGTCAGGTTGGTCAGTGTATGTAGGTCAGGGTGGGTCAGGTAGGTCAGTGTATGTAGGTCAGGGTGGGTCAGGTAGGTCAGTGTATGTGGGTCAGTGTATGTCAGGTGGGTCAGTGTGTATCAGGTAGGTCAGTGTGGGTCAGGTAGGTCAGTGTATGTAGGTCAGTGTACGTCAGGTAGGTCAGTGTATGTAGGTCAGTGTGTGTGGGTCAGTGTAGGTCAGGTAGGTCAGTGTATGTCAGGTAGGTCAGTGTGGGTGGGTCAGTGTATGTAGGTCAGTGTGTGTGGGTCAGGTAGGTCAGTGTATGTCAGGTAGGTCAGTGTGGGTGGGTCAGTGTATGTAGGTCAGTGTGGGTGGGTCAGTGTATGTCAGGTAGGTCAGTGTAGGTCAGGGTGTGTCAGGTAAATCAGTGTATGTAGGTCAGTGTATGTCAGGTAGGTCAGTGTATGTCAGGTAGGTCAGTGTATGTAGGTCAGTGTGTGTGGGTCAGTGTATGTAGGTCAGTGTGGGTCAGTGTATGTAGGTCAGTGTGCGTCAGGTAGGTCAGTGTATGTAGGTCAGGGTGGGTCAGGTAGGTCAGTGTATGTGGGTCAGGTAGGTCAGTGTATGTGGGTCAGTGTATGTCAGGTGGGTCAGCGTGGGTCAGGTAGGTCAGTGTATGTAGGTCAGTGTACGTCAGGTAGGTCAGTGTATGTAGGTCAGTGCGTGTAGGTCAGGTAGGTCAGTGTATGTCAGGTAGGTCAGTGTGGGTGGGTCAGTGTATGTAGGTCAGTGTGTGTGGGTCAGGTAGGTCAGTGTATGTCAGGTAGATCAGTGTGGGTGGGTCAGTGTATGTCAGGTAGGTCAGTGTAGGTCAGGGTGTGTCAGGTAAATCAGTGTATGTAGGTCAGTGTATGTCAGGTAGGTCAGTGTGGGTGGGTCAGTGTATGTAGGTCAGTGTGTGTGGGTCAGGTAGGTCAGTGTAGGTCAGTGTGTGTGGGTCAGTGTAGGTCAGTGTGGGTCAGGTAGGTCAGTGTGTGTGGGTCAGTGTGTGTGGGTCAGTGTATGTAGGTCAGTGTGGGTCAGTCAGTGTATGTAGGTCAGTGTATGTCAGGTAAGTCAGTGTATGTAGGTCAGTGTGGGTCAGGTATTTCAGTGTGTGTGTGGGTCAGGTAGGTCAGTGTGGGTGGGTCAGTGTATGTAGGTCAGTGTGGGTCAGATAGGTCAGTGTAGGTCAGTGTGGGTCAGGTAGGTCAGTGTGTGTGGGTCAGTGTATGTAGGTCAGTGTGGGTCGGTGTATGTAGGTCAGGGTGGGTCAGGTAAGTCAGTGTATGTAGGTCAGTGTATGTCAGGTAGGTCAGTGTATGTCAGGTAGGTCAGTGTGTATCAGGTAGGTCAGTGTATGTCAGTGTAGGTCAGGTAGGTAGGTCAGTGTATGTCAGGGAGGTCAGTGTTTGTAGGCCAGTGTGAGTCAGGTAGGTCAGTGTGGGTCAGGTAGGTAGGTCAGTTTAGTGGTCAGCATTGATGGGCACTGGTAAGCCAGGCAGCAACCAGGTCAGTGTATGTAGGTCAGTGTAGGTCAGTGTGGGTGGGTCAGTGTGTGTGGGTCAGGTAGGTCAGTGTAGGTCAGTGTGTGTAAGTCAGTGTGGGTCAGTCAGTGTATGTAGGTCCGTGTATGTCAGGTAAGTCAGTGTATGTAGGTCAGTGTGGGTCAGGTATTTCAGTGTGTGTGTGGGTCAGGTAGGTCAGTGTGGGTGGGTCAGTGTATGTAGGTCAGTGTGGGTCAGGTAGGTCAGTGTAGGTCAGTGTGTGTGGGTCAGGTAGGTCAGTGTGTGTGGGTCAGTGTATGTAGGTCAGCGTGGGTCAGTGTGGGCCAGGTAGGTCAGTGTATGTAGGTCAGGTAGGTCAGTGTATGTAGGTCAGTGTATGTCAGGTAGGTCAGTGTATGTAGGTCAGTGTATGTAGGTCAGTGTGTGTGGGTCAGTGTATGTAGGTCAGTGTGGGTCAGTGTATGTAGGTCAGTGTGCGTCAGGTTGGTCAGTGTATGTAGGTCAGGGTGGGTCAGGTAGGTCAGTGTATGTAGGTCAGGGTGGGTCAGGTAGGTCAGTGTATGTGGGTCAGTGTATGTCAGGTGGGTCAGTGTGTATCAGGTAGGTCAGTGTGGGTCAGGTAGGTCAGTGTATGTAGGTCAGTGTACGTCAGGTAGGTCAGTGTATGTAGGTCAGTGTGTGTGGGTCAGTGTAGGTCAGGTAGGTCAGTGTATGTCAGGTAGGTCAGTGTGGGTGGGTCAGTGTATGTAGGTCAGTGTGTGTGGGTCAGGTAGGTCAGTGTATGTCAGGTAGGTCAGTGTGGGTGGGTCAGTGTATGTAGGTCAGTGTGGGTGGGTCAGTGTATGTCAGGTAGGTCAGTGTAGGTCAGGGTGTGTCAGGTAAATCAGTGTATGTAGGTCAGTGTATGTCAGGTAGGTCAGTGTATGTCAGGTAGGTCAGTGTGTGTGGGTCAGTGTATGTAGGTCAGTGTGGGTCAGTGTATGTAGGTCAGTGTGCGTCAGGTAGGTCAGTGTATGTAGGTCAGGGTGGGTCAGGTAGGTCAGTGTATGTGGGTCAGGGTGGGTCAGGTAGGTCAGTGTATGTGGGTCAGTGTATGTCAGGTGGGTCAGGTAGGTCAGTGTATGTAGGTCAGTGTACGTCAGGTAGGTCAGTGTATGTAGGTCAGTGCGTGTAGGTCAGGTAGGTCAGTGTATGTCAGGTAGGTCAGTGTGGGTGGGTCAGTGTATGTAGGTCAGTGTGTGTGGGTCAGGTAGGTCAGTGTATGTCAGGTAGATCAGTGTGGGTGGGTCAGTGTATGTCAGGTAGGTCAGTGTAGGTCAGGGTGTGTCAGGTAAATCAGTGTATGTAGGTCAGTGTATGTCAGGTAGGTCAGTGTGGGTGGGTCAGTGTATGTAGGTCAGTGTGTGTGGGTCAGGTAGGTCAGTGTAGGTCAGTGTGTGTGGGTCAGTGTAGGTCAGTGTGGGTCAGGTAGGTCAGTGTGTGTGGGTCAGTGTGTGTGGGTCAGTGTATGTAGGTCAGTGTGGGTCAGTCAGTGTATGTAGGTCAGTGTATGTCAGGTAAGTCAGTGTATGTAGGTCAGTGTGGGTCAGGTATTTCAGTGTGTGTGTGGGTCAGGTAGGTCAGTGTGGGTGGGTCAGTGTATGTAGGTCAGTGTGGGTCAGGTAGGTCAGTGTAGGTCAGTGTGGGTCAGGTAGGTCAGTGTGTGTGGGTCAGTGTATGTAGGTCAGTGTGGGTCGGTGTATGTAGGTCAGGGTGGGTCAGGTAAGTCAGTGTATGTAGGTCAGTGTATGTCAGGTAGGTCAGTGTGGGTCAGGTAGGTCAGTGTATGTCAGGTAGGTCAGTGTGTATCAGGTAGGTCAGTGTGTATCAGGTAGGTCAGTGTATGTCAGTGTAGGTCAGGTAGGTAGATCAGCTTATGTCAGGGAGGTCAGTGTTTGTAGGTCAGTGTGGGTCAGGTAGGTCAGTGTGGGTCAGGTAGGTAGGTCAGTTTAGTGGTCAGCATTGATGGGCACTGGTAAGCCAGGCAGCAACCAGGTCAGTGTATGTAGGTCAGTGTGGGTGGGTCAGGTAGGTCAGTGTAGGTCAGTGTGTGTGGGTCAGTGTGGATCAGGTAGGTCAGTGTGGGTCAGTCAGTGTATGTAGGTCCGTGTATGTCAGGTAAGTCAGTGTATGTAGGTCAGTGTGGGTCAGGTATTTCAGTGTGTGGGTGGGTCAGTGTATGTAGGTCAGTGTAGGTCAGTGTAGGTCAGTGTGGGTCAGGTAGGTCAGTGTGTGTGGGTCAGTGTATGTAGGTCAGTGTGGGTCAGTGTGGGCCAGGTAGGTCAGTGTATGTAGGTCAGGGTGGGTCAGGTAGGTCAGTGTATGCAGGTCAGGGTGGGTCAGGTAGGTCAGTGTATGTAGGTCAGTGTATGTAGGTCAGTGTATGTCAGGTAGGTCAGTGTATGTAGGTCAGTGTGGGTGGGTCAGTGTATGTAGGTCAGTGTGTGTGGGTCAGGTAGGTCAGTGTGGGTGGGTCAGTGTAAGTAGGTCAGTGTGGGTGGGTCAGGTAGGTCAGTGTGGGTCAGGTAGGTCAGTGTGGGTCAGGTAGGTCAGTGTATGTAGGTCAGGGTGAGTCAGGTAAGTCAGTGTATGTAGGTCAGTGTATGTCAGGTAGGTCCGTGTATGTCAGGTAGGTCAGTGTATGTCAGGTAGGTCAGTGTGGGTCAGGTAGGTCAGTGTATGTAGGTCAGGGTGAGTCAGGTAAGTCAGTGTATGTAGGTCAGTGTATGTCAGGTAGGTCAGTGTGAGTCAGTGTATGTCAGGTAGGTCAGTGTAGGTCAGTGTATGTCAGGGAGAGGTCAGTGTTTGTAGGTCAGTGTGGGTCAGGTAGGTCAGTGTGGGTCAGGTAGGTAGGTCAGTTTAGTGGTCAGCATTGATGGGCACTGGTAAGCCAGGCAGCAACCAGCAAGTCAGCCTACCCCCGCCACACAACCACACAACCCCTCCGCCCAACCAAAAAAACCCAGCGCCACTAGAAGCCCCCCCCCCGTGCCGGCCTTGGACTTCGGGCTGAAGCCTCTGGTCTTTTTGCCACCTAGCAACGCCCCTGCCTGTTAGGGTCAACATCTACTTTGAACTGATTCCCAAACCAAGCAATAATCCTATACTAATCCTTGCAGCAGAAGGGTACTGAAGAATAGGCTCCACTACATTTTCATAAAACTCAGATTATGGTAAACTGAGTGCCTATAGCACAGTCCCTTTCTTGCCTGGATTGCAATGGTAGATCTTGTTACCGCCTTGGTGTACTTTATAACTTTTTTTATATGTTTCTTTATCAAAAGGATTATAGAATCCAAATATTTCTTTATTACAGCGAGATGAGACATTGGATGCCGGTGAGAAGATCTTGAAGAACTGGAATAAATGAAAATGACAGACTTGATTAGACCAATTTACAAGCAATGACTATCCTAATAAACTGTATTCACTATTCTGGTGCTGGGATCTGAAAAACATCAGACAATCAAATGTAATTGGTACTGCTGTTTTATTTAGATTGTTCTTTTCATGGAAAGGGAGCTGTAAATAAAATCATTATCTAATTTTTATACTGCTTATGAAGTGATTCTTCCAGGTATCTAGATCTTGATTTTTAATACCCTCCTTCTTATGTTGGCCATACAAGCAGTCCGACTGTACAAGCGCCTTAAGATTAACCAACCATTATGAAGTGTTATGGCTGCATATGTAAATTAAAGGGGTTTTTTTTAAGGCAAGCCCTCCCACTAAAAAAATGTTGGTAAATCTAAAGGAGATTCAAAAGAGATTGTTCAGTAAGATGTGTAAGGTGTGTGGCCAGCTCTATAATGCTCAATAATCTTCAGTCTTTTCAGTAATTTGTTAAATATATGTGTAAAAGAGAATGACTTACAAGTGATTGAATTTGCTGACTTGTTGAAAATAATTGCACTGCTTGTGTGTTCATTTGTTAAACTGAGGTACTGAATGACTCAAACAGTCCTTTAGTGGTTACTCTACAACTCTAAATGTAAAATGCACCTTTGGTGCAGTCAAATCAATGTTATACTCACCTTTCCAGAATCTGGCAAAATATTGTTGATGTGGCAGTACACTGGCTTGTCATAATCTCCCTGGCTGGGTCTGTGCATAAGCTATGTGCTATCCAGTCATTTGTATGGAGAGCTCTAGAGCAGGGGTCCCCAACCCCCGGGGAATGTGACGAGGGGTGGGTAGCATCAGACCGAGCCAGCACAACCTGCACTGCCACCCTCCCACCACCGGAGGGCGACCGCTCCCCTTCTCCCAGCACCACTACTCCCTTCTCTTTCTGTGGTCGCGTTACTCAGGCAATGAGCTATGGGGAGAAGGGGAGGGAGAAGACCCAGGGGCATAGAGTATTGGGGAGCCCTATGCACCACTACTGCACACCCCCTTCCCCAGGTGACAGGCTCCACACACCCAACCCCCCCCTTCCCAGGGGTGACGGGCTGCAAATTCCCCACAGACTGCATGCCCCTGGTCCTTGGAGGGATTGTCTTCCGTGAGGCCGGTCCCTGGTGATAAGGTCAGGGACCGCCACTCTAGAGTACAGGCTGCACGACAGTTCTTAAACTGGGTTTCTTAATGGGGACAACAGTGGACCATGCCTACCAGACCACTTGTAGTCTTCATTGGAAACCCGTGTGACAAAATGTGAATGCAGTAGCACAACAGGGAAAAAGGGGCCGAGCAATGTCTCCCTATAAAGAGTAGTGCCTGAACAAGGACTTCAAATATTACCTGGTAATATTTTAATGCAAGCTGCACATTTAAAAAATATTTAAAATGACATTTGAGATTACATGAACATGGTAAAGGTCATATGAGATTTTAGTGATTGGGTTTACGTACAGTGTATTAAAACTTAGGTTTTTAATAAGGTAATAAGTTTGAATAGGTCTGTGTTCACACTTTTTGTTATGCTTAGACAGCACTTGTGTAAAGAAAAATCCAGGAAAGCTCTAGTTTTAAAAAAAAAAACATGCTGGTTATTCTAGTTTTTTTTTTTTTGTTATCAGATGGTCTTTTATACCTAATTTAGTCTGTTTCTGATAACAGTGAGCTGGGGGGAGATGAGGGTGAGGATTGAGAGGGGGTGAGGGCAAAAATGATGCAAAATCATGAGCACCATAAAACAAACAAAGTTCCACCCTAGGTGTTACACCCAATCCAAGCAATCGTAGTGTAAATCTGAAATTACAGAGGAGCAATGTGAAAGAATGTGATCTAACCACATTTACAGAGGCAAACAAGATACAATTTAATATTGCAACTATGTAAACTGTAGTGACAAGTTTTGCAGAGAGCATACAGTATAAAAAAACAAAACAAAAGAGTATTACATTTAAAACAAACAACTAAAGGCAGAAATACAAAACTGATAAGCAAGTGTAATCAAAGTGCTGGAGTTCCGCAGCCGCTGAGTCCCCTGTGTAGTCGAAGTCAGCCGGAGTTGACTACACAGCGGACTCAGCAGCTACAGCCGTGGATTTTGCCACCACAGCTCCACTCCCAGCATTCCTTCCTGCACTCACACAGGAGCTCAGGCTTTGCCTCTCCTGCTGCTTGGCATCGCCATCCACTTTTTTTGTCTAGCTTTTAAAGCAAATGCAATGTGTGATGGGTTAGTTTCCCTCCTCCTGTTTTGAATTTGCCAGACACTTAGCCCTTAGTACCCGGCAGGTATTGGTTTGGCCTTTTATATGTGCTCTTCCTAACACCTTGGATCTCCTGTGCTCATTGGAGGGCTTTCTTCAAATGCTCTTGCCCACAAGGAACCCTCTCCTTGAAGGTTACTCCATTAAAAGGTCCCTTGTAAGAATCTCTCCATTGCTCTTGGCAGCTATAGTTCTCGCTTGGCTCCCCCTATTTTGTTCTCGGGTGCCCCTTTTTTCTACTGCTTAATGGGGACAAAGTACATCACAAACAAAAAATTTCCCAGCACACTTACCAGCCAGCGTGCAAAACAACCAAATTGACCCTGTCTAACAGTTTATGTTAAAAATAGAAGGTTTTGTTTGCACACATTTGCAAATATATGCATAAGCTGCAGTGCTCACACCAAGGGACCTCTGTATATATTGCAGTCCTACTTCTAAATTTCCAGAGCCTCTATAGTAGGAGCACATACAGTATAAGGATGAATAGATTAAGGGCAGGTATGCCTGGAGGGAGCCCATCCCTTCTTTAAAGGCACAGGGATGCACGTGATGCCCAGCAAGAGCACAATGGCAATAAAGGCCTTTAGTGCGTATCTGCACCCAATTCATCCAATTGTACAAAAAGAGGCAACCACCCCAACCTATAACTGGCCTTTATAGGTTGAGGTGGTTGCCCCTTTTTTGTACAGATGAGGACAAGGTATCCTGGAAGCTGGTCCTTCTTGCATCCCTGGGGCTCTTCCTCTTCGCTTTTTGGGAAGGACCCCATCCATTGTCCTTCCCATATCCTACCCTGTCTCACAATTTTTGCTTCACCTTCTGGTAGGAGTCAGGACTGTGGCAGTCATCTATGGCTACCTGCTACTTCTTCCCCTGGGAACGGTCCCCTCTTCTGTTTTCATGTAGGCCGGTTCCACCTTCTGTAAGATTCCTCCCTCCCCCTTCTATCTGGCTGGGTAGTTATTTTGCCCTTTTTCTTGGGCTTCTGCCCTCAAGGAATGAGTTCCTCCTTCCCTATCTGAGCAAATTCTCACAGAAGTGTTGGGAATCTTGGACTTTTTCAGTATCAGGCATGTGTTGTGTTTTTTTTATTTTTTTTTATGCACATGTTGTGGAGCCAATACCTGATCCACGCTCCAATTTCAAAACTGTCTTTTGCCCAGTGCCTGTTTAGGCATCTGCTGATACGTGTTTGAGCCGCAAGGTGCTTCTGCTATCACCTGCTTGTTCAGGTTTGTTGATCCTGCTTGTTTTTTCCTGTAGGCCCGTTGTTCCTTTTTTGTTGCCCACTCCTCGACTCATTGCACGGGGATGTCCCACAGTCTAAGAATCAATTCTTGTGTCCTGTATGATTACTATAGTATTAATTTTATGTACCTTTTTAAATATCTTGGAATACAGTACTGTACAGAACACATTCCTCCCCTCTTTCCTCTGTGATCTTCTTACTGCTTGCTAACAAACTGGAACCTCAATGAGTGGATGAAATTATATGGATACACTGGGGGTGGACCTAGCAAAGCTATTGCCAAAAAAACAATCACCTAACGGTAGCAGCATATATGCCCCATAGTCTAAAGGTGGCAATAGATGGATCGAAATTCGACTGGTTCAGCAGGGACTGATTGAATTTCCATCCATGTGTGGCCACTGCATTTGAACAGAAGTCGATTTACTGAACAAATTCTGTTTAACAGCCCTGTCGGATAAAAGCCTATTTGATTAATGGCTGCAGTGCTGATCTGTGTATTCTGACAGTGGGGAGATCCCTGCTGTCAGAATACAATAGCGCAGCAGGGAGGATGTAGTGGGTGAATGCAGAATGAAAAACCTGAACCTTGTATGTCCAGCTTAAGAATCAATTTCTATGTCCTGTATTGTACTTCAAGTTATGAAATTTACAGGTACATCAAAATTCCTATTTCAAATACTGTACGTTTGTTAATTTTTGTGGCAAGCATTTAATAGAAGCTTTGTATCAGAAACCTAATCCTAGCTTCGTTCTATGAGAATGTAAGTGAGAAATTGGATAGTGGAAGTCCTGTGGGCATAGCTTATCAAGGTTTTGCTGAAGCATTGATACTGTCAATACTCAATGTTTAATCTAAAAAACAAGGTCTGTTGGAGCTGATGCAATTGTATGTACGGATAAGATACTTGTACATCAATTGGTCCTGAGAGAGAGATAATTGACTGCTTCTCTAAAGCCAGCCATACATGAATCGAAATTTGATCGGTTCAGCAGGGACCAATTAACTTCTGTACAACCACCCTGTTGAATGTTTGCTGCTCGATCAATGCTGCAGACTATAGCCGGCAGTGCTGATCAGTGTATTCTGATGACAGGGACCCACCATCAGAATACAAAGGCACAGCGGGTTGAAGGAAGAAAAAATGTATCATCTATGGGCTGCTTAAATGGTCTAGAATTGTGAGTTGTGTGCCCCGGGGTTCTGTACAATTTATTTATGACACAGAGGTTGGAATTATAAGCTCAATTTCAGTGTTTGCCGATTATACCAAATTATGCAGGGAAATACATTTTGCACTGTATGTAGCCTTATTACAAGAGGGTTGAACCTCTACATGGCAAATGAGGTTCAATATTGAGAAAGGTAAAGTTGTGCCAAAAATGTACTTGCAAAATATGCATTAGGAGGGGCTACCCTGTGAGAATTAATGTTGAAAAAGGATCTGGGGGTGCTCGTGGAGCCCTGACTTGGCAATAGGTTGCAATGCCAAGCCGCAGCTAGCAAAATACTCTCATGCATTATAAGGCCTCTTGCACACTACAGCTTTAAAAAGCTCAGTATAGCTTTTTTTTTTTTTTTTTTTTACTGAGCTAAAATACAGCCCATTAATTGTAATGTGCCTATGCACACAGACGCGTAAACAAGAGCCATGCATTCTTCAGTAAAAAAAAATAGTGAAAAATCTGCAGTTTTGGTCAGTAATGTCAGTAAGAAATGTGCGCAAATGTCCATTTACGTATTGTGCAGAACAAAAACGTGAGAATAAGTCTTTCGCACGCATGCGTGAAAATTGCACGACCAAAAAGTGCGCACAAACCCATACAAAAAAAAAAATGTCTGAAAAAGTAGATGCTCAAACAGGAGTATCGTAAGCAAGAGGCCTAAAGGGCATACATTCAAGAGATAAATTAATAATTCTGCCTGATTACAAAACACTGGTTTGACCTTATCTTGAATATGCAGTTCAGTTTTGGTCATCAAGGGAGATTGAGGACCTTAGCTTTGAGGATCGATTACAGAGTAGTTATTCACATTGGAAGAACAGGCGCTTAAAAGTAGATATGATTACAAATATAGAAGATGACTTCAGTAATTGCAATAAATGGTGTACTCTAGGGTCCCTGAAAGAGACACGTGGTCATGATTAGAGGCTAGAAGGTTTTAATTTTTTTTTTTTTTTTTTTTTTTAATTAGAAACAAAAACGTTATTGAGTTTTGTACAGAGATGCACAAGAATAATGTAAATAATATCATATACATAAATATACAACCCAGTAAAGAGAACAAAAAAAACAACCCTAGTGACTCATTTCCTTATAGAGCAGCAGCGATATGTTGCATGCAAAAGAAGAAATAAAACAGAAAATGGGGGTGAAGAATTCCTGTGATCAGAGTAAAACTTACATTATATATATATATATATATATATATATATATATATATATATATATATATATATATATATATATATATATATATATATATATATATATATAGTACATTTATCTGGGGACCCAGGTACCGAATAATTTAGACATGCTGTCAGGAAAAGCCCTCTTGCAGTTTTAAACGAATGCCTGTGCATAGAAGCGCCATCCGGCGCTCGCGGGCGCGCAATAGCGCCAATGGCGCTAATAGTGCTAACAAACGTACGCACATGCGCAATAGCGCCAATGGCGCTAACGTGCGTACGCGCATGCGCAATAGCGCCACTTGGCGCCAAAGATAGGCTATTTAAAGAAGACTGTTTCAATGCTGCCTTGCTGTCCGGTCTACAGCGTTTCCTGAGACCCCTGCTACCTTGTTACCAGTTTTCTTGTATCCAGTACTTACTTGGCTTGTTCCTGACTTACCTGCTTGCTGCCCGCCCCGATCTTGGCTTGGACTCTGACTATTCTCTTGGTTTGCCCTTCTGTACCTGATCTGCCCGCCAGTACCTTGACCCGGCTTGTCTGCATCTCCCTGCTGTCTGCAACCTGCTGCGGGACTACAGTGCACCTCCCTGCTGTCTGCAACCTGCTACGGGACTACAGTGCACCTCCCTGCTGTCTGCAACCTGCTACGGGACTACAGTGCACCTCCCTGCTGTCTGCAACCTGCTACAGGACTACAGTGCACCTCCCTGCTGTCTGCAACCTGCTACGGGACTACAGTGCACCTCCCTGCTGTCTGCAACCTGCTACGGGACTACAGTGCACCTCCCTGCTGTCTGCAACCTGCTACGGGACTACAGTGCACCTCCCTGCTGACTACAGGATCCTGCCTTCTGCTCCAGTGTTCCAGTCAGGCACTTGTGCCCCTCTGTACTTTCGAGTCCCTGTTCACACCTTCAGGGGTTCTTAAGTCAGAGGTATACGAGAGGCCGTTCCCTGCATTCCGGGCTCCACCTACCAGGTACGTGACAGTACCGGACAGCCATGTCCGAGCCCACGCAGGGAACGTCGCCTATGGAGGACTTATGCCATCATTTGGCTGGACTTACACAGGCTGTTAAAGACCTGCAAGACGGTTACAAACGTCTGGAAGAACGTGTTCAAGTGATCTCTACTTCAGCTCCAGGTCCGTCCTCGGGCCCTTCTGTAGTAATGTTGCCTCCAGAACCTAAAGTTCCCACGCCAGAAAGGTTCTCCGGGGACCGCAGCAAGTTTAGAGCATTCCGAAATGCCTGTGAACTTTTCTTCGCACTGCAACCCAGAACTTTTTCATTAGAAACCACTAAGGTGGGGTTCGTCATTTCCCTCTTGCTGGGGGAACCCCAGGCATGGGCCCATCGACTCCTGGAACAAAAGAACAGCTGTCTTAACCTACTGGACACTTTCTTCCAAGCCATGGCCCTTCTCTATGAGGACCCGCAACAAGTTGCTACTGCAGAAGCAGCTCTGTTCTCTCTCCAGCAAGGCCGTAGGGCGGCGGAGGACTATGCATCTGAGTTCAGGCATTGGAGTTCCGACACCAATTGGAACGACGCCGCCCTACGTCACCAGTTCCGCATGGGACTCTCCGAGCCGCTAAAGGATGAGTTGGCTCGGGTTGGCATCCCGGAGACACTTGAAGCCCTTATCAATCTCTCCATTCAGATTGACAGGCGTCTAAGAGAGCGAAGAGCTGAACGGACTGCCGGGTCCACTCGCCCAGTCTGGATGCTTCCACGTGTACCACAGCCTTCTGCCCACGCTCCTGCTGATTCCACTGAGCCAATGCAGTTAGGCCTGATCCGTCCCTCTCTGACTCCGGAGGAACGTCAACGCCGGCGAGCTAATAACCTTTGCCTCTATTGCGGAGAATCTGGACACTATGTGAGGACTTGTCCCGCAAAGAACCGTAAGCACTTTACTCTCTCCTCTACCTCTTCATCTGCTGTGTTTGATCATGCCTCTCATTTGGCTATCCCCATCTCTCTACAGCTTCCAGAAGGGAATATGCAAGCAACCGCCATCATTGACTCCGGAGCCTGCAGCGGGTTCATGGACTTGTCTTTTGCCCGTAAATTCCACATTCCGCTACGACCCAGAGCACAGGGACTGTCTGTACATCTGGCCGACGGATCGGCTATAAAATCTGGGCCCGTAACACAAGAAACAGTTCCTCTCAAGACCACCATTTCCGGCAACCACCAAGAATTACTCTGTCTTGACATCATCGAATCTCCCTTGTTTCCCATCATACTGGGAATGCCTTGGCTCAAGGCACACAATCCGCAAATAGACTGGTCTACTGGAAAAATCCGTTTTCATTCCCCATATTGCCAGCAACATTGTCTACAGGACACTACCAAAACCCCGTCTTCTTTGCTATGTCTGGAGACCGATGCTGAAGTCTGCCAAGCAGTTCCCAAGGCTTACCATAACTTTCTGGACGTGTTCAGTAAAAAAGGGGCAGAGACTCTGCCACCCCATAGACCTTACGATTGTCCGATTGAATTGCTTCCCGGAGCAGAAATTCCCTTTGGGAGAATTTTTCCCTTAACTGAACTTGAACTCGGAACTCTTAAAGAATACATAGATGATAATCTGAGGAAAGGGTTCATACGCCCTTCTACCTCCCCAGCAGGAGCAGGGATTTTCTTCGTAGAAAAGAAAGACCACTCTCTACGCCCCTGCGTAGACTATCGGGACCTTAATAAGATCACAATTAAGAATCGGTACCCCCTACCCTTGGTACCCGAACTTTTCCAGCGACTCGGAACTGCATCCATCTTTACCAAATTAGACCTTCGTGGAGCCTACAATTTAGTCCGGATCCGAAGCGGAGACGAATGGAAAACAGCCTTCCGCACCCGCTTCGGACATTTTGAGTACCTTGTCATGCCTTTTGGTTTATGTAATGCTCCTGCCACCTTCCAGCATTTTGTTAATGATATTTTCAGAGACTACCTTGACTTGTTTATCATAGTATACCTAGATGACATCCTGATCTTTTCCTCCTCACTGGCTACTCATCGGGAACATGTCGGGAAAGTTCTAACCCGCCTTCGCCAACATGGCTTGTATGCAAAACCTGAGAAGTGCGAGTTTGAGCGCCAAAGCATCCAGTTTCTGGGCCTAATCATTTCGATTGACGGTGTCAAGATGGATCCACAGAAGGTCTCTGCCATCTTGGACTGGCCAGCTCCAACTGATAAGAAGGGAGTTCAGCGATTTGTGGGGTTTGCAAATTTTTATCGCAAATTCATTAAGGGATTCTCTTCTATCATTTCCCCCATCACAAGTCTTACTCGGCAAGGCACCCGTTTTCAGTGGTCTTCTGAAGCTCAAGCAGCCTTTACTTCCTTAAAAGAACAGTTCGTTTCAGCCTCTGTCTTAAAGCATCCTGACCCAGCCTTACCTTACATACTGGAAGTGGATGCTTCCGAGGTAGCAGTAGGGGCAGTTCTTTCACAGAGACCAGGATCCAAGGCTTTGTTACACCCAGTGGCATTCTTCTCTCGCAGGCTAACCGAAGCTGAAAGAAATTATGATGTCGGGGACAGAGAGCTACTTGCAATCAAGGCTGCGCTAGAAGAATGGCGTTACCTCTTGGAAGGAGCGGCCCATCCTATTCTGGTGTACACTGATCACAAGAACTTAGAGTACTTGAAAGCTGCCAAGAGATTAAAACCACGACAGGCCAGATGGGCACTCTTCTTCACCAGATTTGCCTTTCACATTACTTACAGGCCGGGATCTAAAAACACTAAACCAGATGCGCTTTCCCGGATGTTCAGCGAACCTGAAGTTCCTTCACCCCCTGATACCATCCTTGCTCCTGGAAACTTTCTCATGCTTCAGGGAGATCTGCTCTCTCAAGTTAAACAAGCCTCCTCATTGGCTCCTCATCCAACAGATGTTACTTTACAGTGGAAAGATGATCTACTTTGGTACAAGGACAGAATTTTTGTGCCACAACAGACACGGGTTGCCATCCTCAAGTCTTGCCATGACCACGAACTAGCTGGCCACTTCGGGATACGTAAGACATCCGAACTCCTGCAGCGCATGTTTTGGTGGCCTCAGCTACAAAAGGATTGTAAACATTATATCGAAGCATGTACTACGTGCATCCAGAACAAGGGCAGCAAGACCAAGGCTTGGGGACTGTTGAGGCCTCTACCCGTACCAGAAAGACCATGGAGGATGATCTCCATGGATTTCATTGTGGAATTACCACCTTCAGAAGGTTTCACCACCATCTTCGTAGTGGTTGACAGACTCTCTAAAATGGCTCACTTCCTGCCTATGAAGGGTACCCCATCTGCCTCCGAAACTGCGAAGATTTTTATTAAGGACATTGTAAGGCTCCATGGTATACCTGCTAATATTGTATCTGATCGGGGGGTACAATTTACATCCAAATTCTGGAAAGCCCTGTGTGAAGCCCTAAAGATTGACCTCTCCTTCTCGTCTGCCTACCACCCCCAGACGAATGGACAAACCGAACGAACTAACCAGACCCTGGAACAGTATTTACGATGCTATTCTTGTTTTTCTCAGGATGACTGGGTGCCTCTGCTACCTCTTGCTGAGTTCGCTTATAATAATTCTGTGCATTCTGCAACCAACCAATCTCCATTTTTTGCGAACTATGGGTTCCACCCCTTGTTTCTGTCCAATAACATGCCAGAGTGTACTGTACCGGCGGCTCAAGAAACCTTGAACTTCTTCAGCACAAACAACAAGTTACTTCAAGAGACAATGGCAAAGACCCAAGTCCATAACAAGGAAACGTTTGACAGGAAGAGAAGAGGGGAGCTTGACCTAAAACCTGGAGATCAAGTTTGGTTGTCCACTCTAAACCTGAAACTGGCATGCCCATCTAAGAAATTGGGCCCTAAGTTTGTGGGTCCCTTCCCAGTGGTGAGGAAAATTAACAGTGTGGCATATGAGTTGAAGTTACCGGAGTCCTTCCGTATACATCCAGTCTTTCACGTGGCTCTACTTAAACCAGCAGTCCCGGATCCCTTCCTTAACCGGAACACCGGTCCTCCTGAGCCTGTACTTATTAACGGCGAAGAAGAATTTGAAGTTGAGTCCATTATAGATTGCCGAAGGAGACGTAATCAGGTTCAGTACCTGGTGAAATGGAAGGGTTACGGCCCTGAGGAGAACTCCTGGGAACCAGAGACTAACATACACGCCAAAAGGTTAATCCTAGCCTTTAAAAGAACTCATCCGAGTAAAATGGCTCAGTTGGGCATCCGGAGGCTGCCCATTGGAGGGGGGCAATGTCAGGAAAAGCCCTCTTGCAGTTTTAAACGAATGCCTGTGCATAGAAGCGCCATCCGGCGCTCGCGGGCGCGCAATAGCGCCAATGGCGCTAATAGTGCTAACAAACTTACGCACATGCGCAATAGCGCCAATGGCGCTAACGTGCGTACGCGCATGCGCAATAGCGCCACTTGGCGCCAAAGATAGGCTATTTAAAGAAGACTGTTTCAATGCTGCCTTGCTGTCCGGTCTACAGCGTTTCCTGAGACCCCTGCTACCTTGTTACCAGTTTTCTTGTATCCAGTACTTACTTGGCTTGTTCCTGACTTACCTGCTTGCTGCCCGCCCCGATCTTGGCTTGGACTCTGACTATTCTCTTGGTTTGCCCTTCTGTACCTGATCTGCCCGCCAGTACCTTGACCCGGCTTGTCTGCATCTCCCTGCTGTCTGCAACCTGCTGCGGGACTACAGTGCACCTCCCTGCTGTCTGCAACCTGCTACGGGACTACAGTGCACCTCCCTGCTGTCTGCAACCTGCTACGGGACTACAGTGCACCTCCCTGCTGTCTGCAACCTGCTACGGGACTACAGTGCACCTCCCTGCTGTCTGCAACCTGCTACGGGACTACAGTGCACCTCCCTGCTGTCTGCAACCTGCTACGGGACTACAGTGCACCTCCCTGCTGACTACAGGATCCTGCCTTCTGCTCCAGTGTTCCAGTCAGGCACTTGTGCCCCTCTGTACTTTCGAGTCCCTGTTCACACCTTCAGGGGTTCTTAAGTCAGAGGTATACGAGAGGCCGTTCCCTGCATTCCGGGCTCCACCTACCAGGTACGTGACACATGCTAAAGAGTGGACCTCCTTATAACCTTTGGCAGTGGCCCTAGAGTAAATACTTAATGTCAACAGTAGGGGGTACACGCTGCAGACTTATGATGTCGTTGATGACTGTAACCACCTATCCCATATTTTGTTGTATTTGCCTGGACAGTCACTATTAACATAACTAACTCTTTTTTTGTATAGTAGGGTGTGGTTTATTTCAGCCAGCCAGGCAGCGAAAGTAGAAGTAGCTGCTTGCATCCAACCGCGGGCTATGGCCTTTCTAGCTCCAAAGTTTCATGAAGAAATTTAAGCATGTGCTTATTCGTGCCGGTGTCTAGGCCCAAGAGACATTGCCTGGGGTCCGCTGCCATCGATGAGCCTATCTGGTTGTGAAGGAACTGGATGATTTGTGCCTAGAACCCACTGATGCGAGGGCAGTGCCAGAGGAGGTGTCCAAAGGTACCAGAGGAGCCCAAGCACCTAGGGCATAGGGAACTGAGAGAAGGACAAAACCTGGCCAGCCGTTCTGGAGTTAAAGTGTTTGTTAACTCCTAACATATTATTCACTGCCAGCCCATTTATTAGAGGCTGGCATACCACACTATCCAAGTCCTTTGTAAAAACGAGCGCTTTAAATACCTCTTTAGATCTGTCTTCAGGCCAGTCACGTGACTCGCGGCCGATTTACAGCTCCGAAACCTTGCTTCTGCGGAAGGGGCCGTGATCTCCCTCTGACGTCAGTCAGTAGGGGAGATCCCGCAGAAACAATGCCTCTAATAGAGGGGCTGGCAGTGACAATTTTTGTGTTTTTATTTGTAATAGTAGTGGCGGGGCGGAGACAGACACAGAAGATTCTGACATGTGCAAGAAGGAGGGAGTAAGGAGGAGAGGAGAGCAGAGGGGACAGCTACATCTGACGGAGGGACGCACTTTGACCACGGATCAGGGTGGAGCTGCCCTGGTTATCGTGGTCTGTTTAGATAGGGGATACAGGAAGTGCCAGGTTTAGGTTTTTTTTTTTTTTTTTTTTTTTTACAGTTTAGAGGGGGCAGATTACACAGCACAAGCACTGTGCTGTGTAATCAGCTTTAAGGGACCTGAATCTGAATAATTTTTTGGAGTTAACAAACACTTTAAATATGCTCTGTGTGATATATACTTGCGTAAGTCTCTCAGACATATTGAGAGACACTGGTTTACTGGTTTCCAGCACTTCACTTCATTCCTCCTCATCCTGTTCTCAAACCTCATCTATCCATCTAGTCTTTATAGAGAAAGCAAGTTTAGTTGCAGCTAGCGTGATCATGTCACAAAGAATGGACATAAGTTGACGTGGTTCATCACTTTTTATTACATCCAAAACATCCAGAGAGAGCAAAACCGGGTAGGTACCTGTAAAGTGTGTATGTAGTGCATGCCTCACTTGGAAAAAGCGAAATAGCATATGGTTCGGGAGAGCGAACTCTACTTGCAATAGGTCAAATTTATTCATTCCATCCTTAAGAACATGGGATAATAGATAAATTCCTTTAGATATCCAGATTGTAGGATTCAGAATCTTGAGGAGTTCAGGTAAAAGATTATATAACACAGTGGGGTGCTACTATGAGATTCCGGACAGTTCATTTTGGATACTGCCAAGTCCCAAATCTTCTAGTGCTGGAATAAGAGACCAGAGCGGCACGGAAATACCAGAGAACCGCTCAAGCTTCGCAGCACATCACAAAATGGATGTGGAAGTTTTGAATCCATAGAACTCTGTTTATCGTATTTATCAATGTGATAAAAATGGAGAGCTGTGACGCCAAGTAATAGGCTCCGAAGTCAGGAACCACCAGGCTTCCTAAAGATGTTGACTTTTGAAGGACTTTCCAGGATAGTTTGTGCCTACTGGCCCCCCAAATGAAGGATTGTAACAGAGTCCATAGTTTTAAATAATCTAAGTGGGATATATGCTGGGGAGTACATACAGGATTTTAGGCAATAATATAATTTTTACAAGACCCAGTCGGCCCATCACTCCCACTGGCAATTTCGCCCATGTTTATGTTTTGTTTTTAATCAGTTGGAAGAGGGGCTCCACATTCAGCGAGATGTAGTGGACAATGGATCTAGAAACCTGGATTCCTAAATGCTTAAAAGTGCTAACCCTGACTAAAGGCAAGGTGGCCTGGTCTTTCTATGGCAGGAATACATCTATGGAAAGGATCTGGGACTTGTCCCAATTCACTTTTAGTCCTGAGAATCTGCCGAAGTTCTTAATAATCTGGAGTGCTGTCAATAAAGAGGGCCAGAGTTGGCTAAATATAGTATCATATCGTTGGCATATAGCTTCCACCTTCTCCACCACAGGTCCAGAGGACAACCCTTGAATGTCAGGATGATCCCTAAGAGTATTTGCCAAGGGCTCCACCACCAGTCCATACAAAAGAGGTGAAATGGGGCACCCCCGTCGTGTCCCCCTCGAGAGTGGAAAGGTATTGGAAGTACAGCCATTGGCAACCACCAGTAGAAGCACCGGCTGGATGATAAAGAAATCCTGTTAAAGGGGGTGACATGCAACCAGCAACTCTCCAGCTACAGCAGAACTTCCAGTCCCCCCATGCCCTGCTGGGGCACATTATGCACTCTTTGGTTGCCAAGGTATGTTAGGATCTGTAGTTCTACTCAAGCTGAAGACGTACTGGTTGCCCTGCATTGCTGTAGCAGAGGACTACTTGAAAAATATCTCATTCCTGACTATGTTCACAGTCCTATATGTCCAGGAAACATCCTTCTAAATGTGAACACTCAAGGACCACTGTAACAATGCTTTACCAATGCGGTTCACTCACAATGCCTGTGCAGTTCATTGCATGTCAAATGGAAACTCCCAGCAGCAGCAGCTCTAAACCTCCTCCCTGTATAATGCCAGTGATTCTGGACTGTCTGTCATGTGACTCTGGTGTCATGAAATACAGGGGGATGGCAGGGACAAAAACGTCTAACATCGGAAGGAAAGAAGACAACGTAGAAGACCGGGCCTCTGCTAGCAAAAGAGCGGCAGAAGATAGCGGAGGAGCCGAACCGGATGCCGGGAGAAGAGGCCAGAGAGAGCGGAGAAGAACCGGACACCGGGAGAAGACGCCGGAGAGAGCGGAGAAGAACTGGACACTGGGAGAAGAGGCCAGGGAGACCCCCAAAGTCGGAAGAAGACCCCGGAGCTGCCTAATAAATTACTTTAAAAAATGCTGTGTAGTGTTTTTTTTATTGACACTTTTTTCCCTAGTTGAATGGGTAGGGGTACGATGTACCCCATACTCATTCATATAGGGTGGGGGGCCGGGATCTGGAGGCCCCCTTATTAAAGGGGGCTCCCGGATTCCGATAAGCCCCTCGCCCGCAGACCCTGACAACCAACGGCCAGGGTTGTCGAGAAGAGGCCCTTGTCCTCATCAACATGGGGACAAAGTGCTTTGGGGTGGGGGGGCCACATGCGGCCTGGTATGGTTCAGGAGGGGGGGTGCTCGCTTGTCCCCACCCCCTTTTTTCGGCATAGGGGTTCCCTTTAAAATCCATACCAGACCGAAGGGCCTGGTATTCCCCCAGAGGGGAATTCCCCCTCGCGCCCCCGCCGTAGTAGGAAAATGTGTTTTTCCTATTGCAGCCAGCGCGACATGTACAGTACCCTGTCGCCGAGAACCAGCGCGATGGGATCGCACTGGAAACATTCTCGTGGCTGCGTACTGTAGTTTGTACAAAAGTCAGATGGTTTTGTCTACGCACGATCGGACTTTGCTCCATCTGACTTTTGTTGCCAGAAAGTTTGTGTGTTCGCACAGCCAACAAAAGTCCGATGCAGCATACACACGTTCGGATGTTGCTCCAAAACAGCTACTTTGCATGTTGTCAAAAAGTCCGATCGTGTGTACAGGCCTTAACACAGACCGCATATACACAACATTATGCTGACCATACCCTTCCATATTTTGTGGCAATGTTGGGAACAAAAAAGGTCCCCAAGGAATAGATTCTATTTGAAGAGGCACAGAAACAGTATACACAGCTAAACACATTTATTCCCCACACAGCATGTACACTTATGCCGCGTACACACGAGCGGACTTTACGGCGGACTTTGCCCGGCGGATTTTTCGACGTACTTTACGACGGACTTTCTGAATGAACGGACTTGCCTACACACAATCCACCAAAGTCCGTCGAATTCGTACGTGATGACGTACGGCCGGACTAAAACAAGGAAGTTCATAGCCAGTAGCCAATAGCTGCCCTAGCGTGGCTTTTTGTCCGTCGAACTAGCATACAGACGGCGGACTTTTCGACCGGACTCGATTTCAACGGATAAATTTTAAACAAGTTTCAAATCTAAGTCCGTCCAACTTTTGAGCAAACAAAGTCCGCTGGAGCCCACACACGATCGAATTGTCCGACGAAATCCAGTCCGCCGGGCAAAGTCCGCCGTAAAGTCCGCTCGTGTGTACGCGGCATTACTTTAACAATGATTGCCACAGCACTCCAATAATGCACCCATCAGCCGACTCAGTTCCCAGGCACGAGAACAGCCTGTGATTGGGCATCTTCCCCACCACATGTTCTGCCTGCCATCCAACCCGGAGCAGCTCTTCATCTCATCCATGCCCATCCTAGACACGGCCCCCCCCATTGGCCCATCCTAGACACATCACCCCTGGGCCCAGAGACTTGGGGGAGATGTAGTTCTATGGGGAGGGGAGCTGTGCATGAGATACACCTCCGTACAGGATTTTCTCACGTGCCCACAGAGAGGACTCGGCGTGCCGGCTGTGGCACGCGTGCCATAGGTTCGCAATCACTGTAATAGAGCGTGTGGGGAGAAACTGACCTTAGATGTGTAAACTTCCTTAAAGAAATTAGCAAATTCCCTGGTGATCAGATCAGGGTCCGTGAGCACACCCAGCGGGGCAAAGTGCAATGTGATAACAGGGGTCTGGAATCCAGATGTGCTATATAGGCCAGCAATTTATCAGGATATTCTCCCTGTTCAAAGATGTTTTCCTTACTGAAGAATAGTTTATGCCTAGCTTTTTCGTAAAAGCGTTGGTCAACAACTCTGGTTTGGAGTTTCAACTGCGCCGGTGATGGCGAACGCACATATTTTTCCTCCAAACCAGTCAGCTGAGCAGTGACTTGAATATAGGCAGATGTTCAAGCCATTTCTTTTAAATCGGGATATACATTCGGTAATCTGGCATGTTTTTTAAATGCTTCCCAAACTATTAATGGCGTGGTCGTATAGGCATTAGATTAAAAAAAAACTTCCATTCCATAGCTAAACGGTCAGTGTCAGTAAGGACAGTTAACCAGAGAGGGTTCAGTATCCAATTAAATGTTGGGGGCTTATGAGATGGTGTTGGCGTAACCCAATAGGGAGAGTGATCTGACAGCAGACAAGGGCAAAACCCCACTACCTGCAGTCTGGGGATTAATGTATAGGACAGCCAGATAAAATCAATCTGAGACATAGTGGAGTGGGAAGTAGAAAAACAAGAGTATGCCTGTCTGTTGGAATATAAATCTCTCCAGGTATCAATAGTAAAGAGTAAAGCTTGTTAACAGGCAACTGAACCTGGTGTCATGGGCCGGCTGAGGTGTCCGCAACCAGAAGGTTTAACCACTTCAGCCCCGGAAGGATTTACCCCCTTCCAGAGCGAGCTTTAACTGACAATTCGTGTGACGCTGTGTCCAAAAAAAAATTTTTTATTTGGGTACAGCGTTAAAATTTCTTTTTTGTACATCACGGGACACAGAGCCACAGTATTTACTGATGGGTTATATAGGCACCACTAGGGGATGGACACTGGCACACCCTAGACAGGAAGTTCAGCCCCTTTATAACCCCTCGCCTTACTGGGAGTACCTCAGTTTTTTCGCCAGTGTCTTAGCTGTTGGTCACGAGTAAAGTTGTGCTGTGCTGAGCTCTGCTGGAATATTCCTTACTGGAGCAAGCCATGCAACTGGATCCATTCAAAGTGTCTTTTTAGGCCGAATTGAATGGTACCTGGGCCTCATGTCTGAAGAAACAAGGTTTTACCTGTAACGCTTCTCTTTTTAGAGAGCTGGACCCTGTGATCCAGTATTTGTTTTTTTTCAGCCATATTCCTGGCGGGGTGCTTTACAGGCCCAGAGCTGCGGATCCCCCGATAAAAAGGGGGCCCCAGTCCCTGAAGGTTTTTTCAAAGGGAGTTGAAGATTGGGTCTGTTCCCCACAGAACCCTGCAGCTGGATAAGGTAAGGGAGATTCCTAAGGAATTTTTCTAATTCTTGTGGGTTTTCTCCTTTAAGTAAATATATGCTATGCCTAAAGTCGCCACTGGGGGCTGTCAAGAGCACATACCTTTCCATGCTTGTCAGTCTTGTCTCTGTCTCACAAGCTGCACGCTCCTCCGAGCCCATGCTCCAGGTAGGATGAGGGAAGGGGTTTATTTTTTCTTTTCAGGAATGTCCCCCCACAGCTTCCTTTATGCTAGAAGCCATAGGGCAGTCGGCGGTATGCACACCACCTCCCACCGCCGCCATTACAGCGGCTCTCCATCGCCCCAGCCTCCCCTCCATGTATGATCCGATCAGGATCGGAGCCCTCGGCTCGCGTGAGAAAAGCGGCCTTTTTAAAAAGGATGAGGGGGCGGAGCTTTAGCGCAACGTCGGCATGGTCTAACGCCCACAACGCGGGCTATACACAGCTATGAAGTGCACTCTTTTGCAGGTGCACACAGCTCAAGGAGGGACACAGAGCAGACAGGGGCATGTGTGTGTGGGTGACAGGCATTCCCAGGCAACATTTACTTGGCACCAGACTGAGCCTTGATAGCAGCGGCAGTTGCTGGACTGTATTGCTCAGCAGCCGGTGCATTTCTGGTAGTACCTCTGCATTTTGTGCTTGGCACTATGGGCAGAAAGGGAGGTATAAATACCCAGAGGAATAGGGGCTCAAAGGGATCTCCCTCAGGCTCTGAGGACCCCCCCCCCCCCCCTGACCACCATCTCCCCCTGATAGACCCAAGGAGGCTGGTCAAAGTGAGCCATCGGGGTCAGGGGCTGTAACTGCTTCTGGCATTTCAGCCCCTGTATATATTACTCAGGAGGTTTTTTCCTCAACCATAAGTGGATTAGAGGAAAGATTAATGGCCTTAATCGCATCTTCACAAAGTGGAAGAAAACGCTTTAGGTCTCCGCCTACCACCCAGGACCCTCAAACAGAGGAACTCTGGGAAAGGGAAAAGTAATCCCCCTCCGAGGACCAGGATGAGACTGATGACTCCTCTTCTAAGGAATCAAGTGGGGAAGGACCCTCTTCAGTTTCACAGGATGAGAAATTGCTGGTGCAATCTTTTGCTGGAATGGTCCGCTCCACATTTAAGTTACCCTTAACTGTGTCGGTTGAAAAACCCACGTGTTTGGGTTCACTGAAGCCTCCTCAAACTGCGCATACCTTTCCTGTTCATTTCTTGCTGGAAAAGCTTATTTATTCTGAGTGGGATCACCCAGATAAACATTTTTTCCCTCCTAAAAAGTTTTCAACACTTTATCCCATGGAGGAAAAATTCACAAAGATGTGGGGTATACCGGCAATTGACGCCGCTATATCCTCTGTGAATTAAAATCTCACTTGTCCTGTTGACAATGCTCAAATGCTTAGGGATCCAACCGATAGAAAATTGGAATTCCTGTTAAAAAACATTTTTTCCTTGGCAGGTTCAGTAGCTCAACCTGCAGTGGCGGCAATTGGGGTATGTCAATCCTTGAGAGACCACTTGAAGCAGGTGCTCAAGGTTTTCCCTGATAAGCAGACCCGGGAGTTAGCCAACCTGCCAGTGGCTTTGTGTTTTGCAGTTGACGCAATCAGAGATTCCATCCTTCAGACCTTACAATTGGGTCGGTGCATATGCGTAGAATCTTATGGTTGAAAAACTGGTCAGCCGAAACGCCATGTAAAAAGCTCCTGGCTGGGTTTCCCTTCCGTGGTGCAAGGCTGTTTAGGGAGGATTTGGACAGTTAAATCCATAAAATCTCAAGTGGTAAAAGTACCCTTTTGCCAGTTAAGAAAAGGAGTAAACGTCCCTCATTTAAACGGGCTCTTCAGTGCCAGGGGCACCAGCCTCCAGGCAGTCGTGATGGCCTCAAGAGGTAAAACTCAGAGTCAACCCCAGGGACAAAAGAAGTCCTGGGGGAGGACATTTACAAAACAGAACGCTAAAGCCTCTTTATGAAGGGGCGCCCCTGCTCGTTCGAGTGGGGGGAAGACTGCTACAGTTCTCAAGTGTTTGGCAGGAGGATTTTCAGGACAGATGGGTGGTCTCCACAATAACTCTAGGCTACAAACTAGAGTTCTGAGAATTTCCGCCTCCTTGTTTCCTCAGATCAAATATTCCCAAAGACCCAGAGAAAAAGAAGTCTCTCTTTTGAGCTTTGGAGCGACTTTTGTCGCAAGAAGTAATCATGGTGGTTCCCATGGATTGGGGTTTTATTCAAACCTTTTCACGGTGCCAAAACCAAATGGAGATGTCAGACCCATCCTAGATCTCAAAGATCTAAACCGGTTCTTAAAAATTTGATCTTTTCGCATGGAATCAATCCAATCAGTAGTCTCCATCCTACAAGAAGGAGAACTTCTGGCATCAATAGACATCAAGGATGCATACCTGCATGTACCTATTTTCCCCGCTCATCAGAAATATCTGCGTTTCGAAGTGGAAAAATTTTCAGTTTGTAGCTCTGCCTTTCGGTCTAGCTACTGCACCTCTATTCGCCTTTGTATGAGGTTGTTGGGAAAGATGGTGGCTTCATTCGAAGCTGTTCCCTATGCTCAGTTTCATTCGAGACTGCTGCAAAACAGTATCCTGTCTGCCTGGAACAAGAAAGTCCAGGCGCTAGATTTTCCGATGCGCTTGTCACCAATAGTGTGTCAGAGCCTCAGTTGGTGGTTGGTACCCGGGAATCTGCGGAAAGGCAAATCCTTTTTACCAGTTACCTGGAAGTTGGTAACAGATGCCAGCCTTTCGGGTTGGAGAGCAGTTCTGGAATAGATGACTGTCCAAGGGAAATGGTCCGAAACCGAGTGGACCTTACCCATAAACATTCTAGAGATTTGTGTGGTGTACCTAGCCCTAAAGGCCTGGACTTTCAGGTTGCAGGGTTGTCCTGTCAGGATCCATTCCGACAATGCCACAGCAGTGGCTTATATCAATCACCAAGGGGGCACCAGGAGTCGTGCAGCCCAGGTAGAGGTAAGCCAGATCCTAATCTGGGCAGAAAAGCATGTGCCATGCACATCGGCAACTGAGAACTGGCAAGCAGACTACTTAAGTCGCCAGCAGTTGTTCCCAGGGGAATGGTCTCTTCACCCCGATGAAAGATGGGGGATCCCGGATGTAGATCTCTTTGCGTCCAGGTTCAACAACAAGATCAACAACTTTGTGTCAAGAACAAGGGATCCACTTGCATGCGGGACAAATGCGTTGGTGACCCCGTGGCATCAGTTCTCATCGATTTATGCATTCCCTCCTATTCTGCTGCTACCTCAACTTCTTCGCAGAATCAAACAGGAAAAGAAGTCGGTGCTTCTAGTGTCCCCAGCGTGGCCCAGAAGATATTGGTATGCAGAAATAGTGAAGATGGCGGTAGGGTCCCCATGGACCCTACCACCACGTCCAGACCTGCTATCGGAGGGACCAGTGTTTCATCCTACCTTACAATCGCTAAATTTAACGGTTTGGCTATTGAAACCCACATTCTGAAGAGTCGTGGGCTTTCAGGCCCAGTAATTTCTACCTTGAATAATGCAAGGAAGCCAGCTTCCAGAGTCATTTATTATAGAGTCTGGAAGGCATATGTCTCCAGTGTGAATCCAGGGGTTGGTATCCCAGAAAGTATGTCATAGGGAGAATTCTTGCTTTTCTGCAAATGGGGTTAGAGATGAAGCTGGCCTTGAGTACCATAAAGGGCCAGGTCTCGGCCTTGTCGATATTGTTTCAACGTCTGCTTGCTTTGCATTCTTTGGTCCGAAGCTTTATACATGGGGCAACCCAGCTTAATCCACCGGTTAGAGCTCCCCTGAACCCCTGGGACTTGAATTTAGTTCTGTCGGCATTACAGAAACAGCCTTTTGAGCCGATACGACATATTCCCTTGATCCTTTTGACAAGGAAGCTAATTTTTCTGGTAGCTATTTCTTCTGCAAGAAGGGTATCAGAATTGGCGGCTCTTTCTTGTAAAGAGCCATATTTAATTATCCATAAGGATAGGGTAGTAATGCGTCCTCATCCTAGCTTTCTACCGAAGGTGCTTTCAGGTTTTCATCTACATTCTCTGGATGTAGTGAGAGGGGTCAAAACCTATTTGGAAACGACTGCTCAGATTTGCAAAATGGATGTTTTGTTTGTGTTGCCTGAAGGTCCTAAAAAAGGACAGGCAGCGTTGAAATCTACCATTGCTAAGTGGATTTGACAGGTAATTGTTCAAGCTTATGGTTTGAAGAGGAAAGTTCCACCTTTTCAAATCAAAGCGCACACCACAAGGGCTGTTAGTGCTTCGTGGGCAGTGCATCACCAGGTCTCCATGGCTCAAATCTGCAAGGCCGCAACTTGGTCTTCTGTCCATACATTCACCAGATTCTATCAGGTGGATGTGAGAAGACCCGAGGATACCGCCTTTGGGCGCAGTGTGCTGCAGGCAGCGGTACAAGGTCCTCAGGTCTGATTGCACCCTACTTTTGTTGTGTCTCCCTCCCCTCAGATAGCATTGCTCTGGGACATCCCATCAGTAAATACTGTGGCTATGTGTCCCGTGATGTACGAAAAAGAAAATAGAATTTTTATAACAGCTTACCTGTAAAATCCTTTTCTTCGAGTACATAACGGGACACAGAGGTCCCTCCTCTCTTCTAATACACATATATTGCTTTGCTACAAAATGGGACCTCCCAGTAAGGCGAGGGGTTATATAGGGGGCTGAACTTCCTGTCTAGGGTGTGCCAGTGTCCAGCACCTAGTGGTGCCTATACTTTATAACCCATCAGTAAATACTGTGGCTCTGTGTCCCGTGATGTACTCGAAGAAAAGGATTTTACAGGTAAGCTGTTATAAAAATCCTATTTTTTCCCACAAATAGAGCTTACTTTTGGTGGTATTTGATCACCTCTGCGGTTTTTATCTTTTGCACTATAAACAAAAGAAGACCAACAATTTTGAAAAAAAAACAATGTTTTTTACTTTTTGCTATAAAAAATATCCCAAAAAAAAATGTATTCATCAGTTTAGGCTGATATGTATCCTTCTACATATTTTTGTAAAAAAAATGGCAATAAGCGCATATTGATTGGTTTGCGCAAATGTTATAGTGTTCACAAAATAGGGAATAGATTTATGGCATTTTTATTATATATATTTTTTTTTTTTTTACTAGTAATGGCGGCGATAAGTGACTTATATCTAGACTGCGACATTGCGGCGGACAGATCGGACATTTTTTTGGGACCATTGACATTTATACAGCGATCAGTGCTATAAAAATGCACTGATTACTGTGTAAATGTCACTGGCAGGGAAGGGATTAACATTAGGGGGCGATCAAGGGGTTAAATGTGTTCCCTAGGTGTGTTTCTAACTGTGAGGGGATGGGACTGACTAGAGGAGGAGCCAGATCGTTGTTCCTACTTAGTAGGAACAGACGATCTGTCTCTCCTCCCCTGTCAGAACAGGGATTTGTGTGTTTACACACACAAATCCCCGTTCTGGCTCTCGTGCCCGCTGGCCACACGCAATGGGTGCACGAGCCACGTACGGCGATTTGCGCAGCAGTGCCACTTTGCCAACATATATCGGTGTGAGTCGGTCGGCAAGTGGTTAACCTTAGTTTGCAGAAAGGGTTCTTCACTGTTAAGCTGGTCATACATTATGCAATTTTCTTGTTCAATTTCCTTTAGATTTACCTTCACCTATGTAGTACAAGGGCCTGCCTGATTGCATACAAAATTGAAAGTATTCAGGTGTGACCTCATAGTATATGGTTTTGGTAAATCTAAAGGAAAGTTGTAGAAGAAAATTGTATAACGTATGGCCAGCCTTAAGCTGGCCATACACCATACAATTTTCCTGTTCAATTTTCTTTAGATTTACCTTCAACTATGTAGTACAAGGGCCTGCCTGATTGCATCCAAATTGAAAGTGTTTAGGTTTGACCTCCTATTATATGGTTTTGGTAAATCTAAAGGAAAGTTGAACAGGAAAATTGACTAGTGTATGGCCAGCCTTAGAGCAGTAAAAATGTGGAGCTATTTCTCCAGTAATTGATACTAGCTGTGAGAGTGTCAATAGCTTGTAAAAAAACAAAATAAAGTGTGTAAAAATTACACACATAGGTTGAACTGAATGGGCCTGTGTCTTTTTTTTTTTTTTTTTTAACCATATATACTATGTAACAAAAGGCTTTATATAAAAGGCATAAAATGTTTGCCTGTTTGATTGGATACAAATTGATTAATTATTTAGATAGGTCCTCATATTGCAAAATTCTGGTAAATGTAAAGGAGATTGTACATTCAGAATGTGACGTGTATAGTGAGCTTTAGACTACCCTTGACCACCCGCTGCTTTAGTCACTTCCGCTATATATTATTTGGTGGCCTGCAATGACACCTCCAACATCCCACCAGCCCCAGGCCTCTTCTGAGGACATCAATGACCTGGACCTCCCTAAGCATCAAGTGAAACCAAACAGAAATTACAATGGTCTGCGTAAAAAAGAATTGCTTTTGCTCCAAGAATATCCACTAAATCGCTTAATCCATCATCCAGGTTTTCATTCTTTTCTTACCTGGTGAAGCAAATAACCTCACCTTATCCTTGAAAAAGTCACGTGTTAGTGATGTAACGCGTGGGAGGAGCTTAGGTCGTTCAGTGCTGCAATACATCTGAAGGTTAACAGCAGCTGTTTCTCTATGGGAAACTTCGTCCACAGCGGCTGACTGCAATCTGCATAGTTGAATGCTTCTAATAGACCGGGAGTTTGTGAGTGTATCTCTTGTCCCTGTTTTGCTTGTGCACTATCTAGTAAGTTCACTGCACAATGATCTATTTTTTCTTTACTTGCTTTGCATACAACCTTTATCCTGAGAGCCGAATCATCAGCAGTATTATGGCTAAAGTGGGATGCAAGAAAAACTAAATATCCTGATACAAACGATCTAACCCAGTGAGTCAATCAATCTGGATTAAGGGAAGGAACTGTTTAATTATTTTTCCTTTCCCCCACTATTTATCTCTATCTGGACATTGTAGTCAGAGTGTCATTATTATTTATTTATATTCACCGTCACATCACCAATTTGAAGATTTATTTTGGCAATTTTAACACATGTATTAGCACCATAATTATTTATCTATTTTATTCACATGTATGCATTTTTTATTCCTGGATTTAAGCTTAGTCGCAGCAGCATATTGTGCACTATTTATTTAAAGCGCATCAATTTTATACTTGGCTCACCTAAGTCCCTCCATCTCCATCCAGGTACCCTGCTAATGCTGTATCTGTCTGCTGGGACTGCTAGTCCAGTGCGACAGATGCAACCAAAAACACTGGTTCCTAATTACTTCCCTCGGGCCATTGTCAGTCCACTTCTAGATCTTGAGAGGACCTCCTCAGCTGGACAGCCAAAGGGAAATGTCCAGGCACTGACATAGACCCAGACGAAGGATCTCAGCAGGAAATATACAAGGAGGAGAAGGGCTCAGCGCTGGAGGATCATGTAACCACAACTTTTGGTAAGTAAACAGGGCAAACTTTATTTTTAGATTTTTTTTTTTTTCTTTTTAAAGCCATCTATTAGCGATGTTATCCCAGAGTTGGACTTGCCAAAGCTGATTTTGCACACGTTTAAAAAAATCAGTTTTGCCATGAAGAACACTTAAAAGCCCCCAGAAACATATTTTTTTTTTTAAATTGGAGATCCTGGAAAATAAAATAGCGGTAGTTCCAATTTGTAATATCACACTAACACAACCATTTAAAATATTAAGCACAAAATTTCAGTAAAAAATACATGAAAGCTAATTTTAGGGTATATAAAGGCACTATATTACCCAGTTTTGGGAAAATATAAAAGACTGGATTGATAGATACTAAAAATGTCAAGCCTTAAAATAGCATGCTCCCGTAAAATGGTTACATTTTTGTTACCCTAAACCTTCCATAGGTAATGCCACTTACGGACCGCCGCACGCTGATATACGTCCTAACTTTGAAGAGGAATATCGTTGTTATGGCAGTAGCTAGCTGCCATAACCCCAGTATCTTCTTCGGCCAGCGGTCTGCTTTCAGATAAAAGTGGTCTCTGTGGCGGATTTGTCACAAGATCACTTTTATTGGCGGCGGGAGAGGGCCGTTGGTAGTGGCGGAGGCGATCGGATCTTCTCCCTTGCTGGGTATAGAGACTATCTCCATACCATTGCAGGGCGGAAGCGACGTTAAAACGTCACTTCTGCCCATAGCTCTTAAAGGGCCATTATTTTTTTTTATGACAAAATTTTTTTATTTTATTTTTTATTGCATTTTAGTGTAAATATGAGATCTTTTGACCTCAGATCTCATATTTAAGAGGTCCTGTCATGTTTTTATGCTATTACAAGAGATGTTTACATTCCTTATATTAGGAATAAAAGTGACACATTTTTTTTCTTTTTTAAAGAACAGTGTCCCGTCAAGCTCGCGTGCAGAAGCGAACGCATACGGGAGTAGCGCCCGCATATAAAAACGGTGTTCAAACCACACATGTGATATATCGCCACGCTCGGTAGAGTGAGAGCAATAATTCTAGCCCAATTTGCAATAGTGTGAACTGGACCTTAGGGTCCGTGACCAAGAACACAAACTCTCTGCGTTCACTGATGATATATTACTCTTCCTTACCAAGCCTCACACTACTCTCCCTAATCTGTTAAAGGAACTAGAGACTTTTGAGTGTTTGTCAAACCTCAAAATCAACTATTCCAAATATCATGGGCTCAGTGTCTCTTTGCTCCCTACTACTGTGGAATTTTGTAAGTGTGAGCTCTCCTTCACATGGCAGACAGATGCTATCCCTTATTTGGGTATCCAATTATCAACTAAGCTACCTCATCTATACTCTCAAAACTTCCTTCCTCTACTCCAGTTGGTACAGAAGGATCTTGACACTTGGAATAAGACCAACTTTGGCAGAGCAGTCACAATAAAGATGAACATATTACTGCAATTTAGGTATCTGAACGCACCTCACTTCAAAACACTGTTTGGCCAGGAACTCTCCCTGTTGGAATGCAGATGCCTTTTAAGTACCACCTTATATCCCAGATTTACACTTACTTATCGGATCATATTTCCACAGATGTAAGTGCCTCATGCAAATGGTGGGAAGAGAAGCTAGGGCTATACCTTTCAGAGGAAAACTGGGAGCACGCCCATACAATTGCGCATACGGCCTCCCTGAATTTTAAAGTGCTGTATAACTAAAGGCAAAACTTTTTTTTAGTTTTGGATTGAGTGCAGAGGGATTAGAACACTTGTCAGTTTTTTATTTTTTTTTGCTGTCTGTGCCCTTTAAAGAGATTTACTTTCTCTATTTGTCCTGTTTACCATTGTCATTAAAAGTGAAAGTTAGGCTTGGTTCACACTGCAGAAAGCTCCAGCTCACAGCAGGAGTCCAGTGCTTCCCCAGTCACTGTTTCAGGTCCAATTTCAGCCCGAATTTTTTTGCCTGAATTCGGACCTGAAACAAACCAAAAGACGCACAGGACTCCTATGCAATTCGCACCGGAGTCGCTGTGGAGATGTGTGAACTGGCTCTATAGAGAGCCGGTCACAATCTCCTGCTATGGGAATTGATGCAGTAAATCCGCAACCAATTCTCAATAGTGTGAACCCAGCCTAAAAGAAAATCCCAAATTTTGGTTTGTCCCCAGAAAAGTAATAGAGGAGAAATCTTCCAATGGGGACACTAGTTCTGGTGACATGGGGATCCCCAAGGGATTCCCTTAATTTGCAGGGATTTCCTCTCACTTCCTGTTTGGCTATGGGACAGGAAATTAAAGGGAAATCTCCCCAATGGAACACAGATGGCAAAAAAAAATCTGACAGGAGTAAGTCTAGGTTCACACCTAAGTGGCTGCGCTTGATGCGTTTTTCAGGCACCTTTTGCAGTGCGTTTTGCATTTTTAAACTCTCGTTTTTTTTTTATGCATTTTTGCATGCAGTTTTCGTGCATTTGACCGCCTAGTACAGAGGCAGAACGGGGATCTACCAGTGTAAACAAGCGGATCCCCGTTCTGACAGGAGACATGACAGAGATCT
This sequence comes from Lithobates septentrionalis, assembly GCA_037952835.1. Classification (NCBI taxonomy): domain Eukaryota; kingdom Metazoa; phylum Chordata; class Amphibia; order Anura; family Ranidae; genus Lithobates; species Lithobates septentrionalis. The sequence goes on from JBBDGP010001761.1 coordinate 1,182,419, forward strand.
ACTATTCCCAATGATCAGGAACAGTGATCTCTGTCATGTTCCTGGTAGCCCACCTCCCCTACAGTTAGAACACACTTAACCCCTTGATTGCCCCCTAGCGTCAACCCCTTCCCTGCCAGTGTCATTTTTACATTGATCAGTGCATTTTTTAGCACTGATCAATGTAATAATGTTACTGGTCCCCAACAAGTGTCATTTGGGGTCAGATTTGTCCACTGCAATGTCGCAGTCCCGCAAAAAATAGCAGATCGCCGCCATTACTAGTAAAAACAATAAAAAAATAAATAAAAGTCCCTAAATCTATCTTATAGTTTGTAGACATGATAACTTTTGCGCAAACCAATCACTATACGCCAAAAATATGTAGAAGAATACATATCGGCCTAAACTGATGAATAAATGTGTTTTTTTTTATATTTTTTTAAGGATATGCGTTATAGCAAAAAGTTAAAAAAAAAAAAGAAATTCCAAATTGTACCTCTTTGTTTATAGCGCACAAAATAAAAACCGCAGAGGTGATCAAATACCACTAAATGAAAGCTCTATTTGTGAGAAAAAATGGACGTCAATTTTGTTTGGGAGCCACGTCGCGCAATTGTCAGTTAAAGCGACGCAGTGCCGAAACGCAAAAAGTGCTCTGGTCTTTGGCCAGCCAAATGGTCCGGGGCTTAAGTGGTTAAGGGAACAGGATTTTTTTTTTTGGGTTAAACGCTTTAACGCTGAAAATTTGATACCATCAAAACATGGAGAAAAGAAATAAAAAGGACATCAATTTTGTTTGGGTACAATTTGCACGCCCGCGCAATTGTCAGTTAAAGCAACGCTGTGCCGTATCGAAAAAAATGGCTTGGTCATTAAGGGGGCAAATCCTTCCGGTCTTTAAGTAGTTAAACACACTGTACATTGCTGGTTGCTAAGGAGCAGGCCGGGAAGCCATTCACCGCTTCCTTAACAACCGATGAGTCATCACCTAAATGTAGAAAAATTGCCAGCAAAAAAGAAAATATTGTGAAAAAAGCAGCGTGGGGTACCAGGCCCTAGTCTCTTGTTTTTTGTTTTTTTTAACACTGCTTTTTGGGGTGAATGCATAGGGTAACAATGTACCCCATACTCATGGGGGAGGGCATGATCCAGGAGCTTCCAGATTCTGATAAGCCCCACTGCCTGCAGACAGCCACAACCACCCCCCATGCATCCATACTAGACCTGAAGGGCCTGGTATACGGGGGGGAACCTTTTCACAATTTTTTTTTTGCCGGCAATTTTTTTTTATATTCAGCTGTCAGTGAGAAACCCCGCTGACAGCTGATGACTCAGCAGTTGTTAAGGATGCAGCGGCCAGCTTCCCGGGCCACTCCTTTGCAACCAGCTATATACAGTGTTTAGACAGAAAACTGCAAAACACATAAAAAAATCACATCACAAACACAACACTTGCGTTTCTGTTGCGATTCCATTAAAGTCTATTACACGCAAAATGCGGGGAAAAAATTTCCAGACCCTTTCCAAAAATGCACCGGTTGCAAAACGCATAGATGTGAACGTGTACCATAGGAAACCATGTTAAATGGACTGTGGTGTGTTTCTGCTAACTGCAAAACGCACAAAAAAACGCATAGGTGTGAACCTAGGGTAATTAACCCTCTCTTACCTATCCAAAATAAAAAAAAAGTTTTGCCTTTAGTTCTACTTTAATGTCCAGGAAAGTGGCTATAAACTCTGTACCTGGTGATACAGGATGCCAACTCTTTTACACAAGTTCTATGTGTCACTGTCGGATTGATGCTGGTGTTGCGCAGTCAAAGAAGGTACTCTGTCAGATAACCATAGCTCCCGACTGTCGCTGATTTGGAGCAATGTCCCTCTGTCCCTATTTCCTCCTCATTTGTCCCTCAGTTTGGTCTGATCTATATAGTTGTATATAAAATGCACTTTTTATCTTTCAAAAAATGTTTCCCAGTGCTAAAGCTTTCATTCAATTTTTAAAATGCAACATTTGTAAATGTTAAAAGCCAATATAGAGTAATAGTAGTGGTTAAAAAAAAAAGCACTTGTGGGTTTAACTAATCTATTTTTGGGGTTAATTCTCCTTTAACCACTTGAGCCCCGGACCATTATGCTGCCTAAGGACCAGAGGACTTTTTCCAATTTGGCACTGCGTCGCTTTAACTGCTAATTGCGCGGTCATGCAATGCTGTACCCAAACGAAATTTGCGTCCTTTTCTTCCCACAAATAGAGCTTTCTTTTGATGGTATTTGATCACCTCCTGCGGTTTTTATTTTTTGCGCTATAAATGGAAAAAGACCGAAAATTTTGAAAAAAAATGATATTTTCTACTTTTTGTTATAAAAAAAATCCAATAAACTCAATTTTAGTCATACATTTAGGCCAAAATGTATTCGGCCACATGTCTTTGGTAAAAAAAATGTCAATAAGCATATATTTATTGGTTTGCGCAAAAGTTATAGCGTCTACAAACTAGGGTACATTTTCTGTAATTTACACAGCTTTTAGTTTATGACTGCCTATGTCATTTCTTGAGGTGCTAAAATGGCAGGGCAGTACAAACCCCCCCCAAATGACCCCATTTTGGAAAGTAGACACCCCAAGGAAATTGCTGAGAGGCATGTTGAACCCATTGAATATTTTTTTTTTTTTGTCCCAAGTGATTGAATAATGACAAAAAAAAAAAAAATATTTACAAAAAGTTGTCACTAAATGATATATTGCTCACACAGGCCATGGGCCTATGTGGAATTGCACCCCAAAATACATTCTGCTGCTTCTCCTGAATATGGGGATACCACATGTGTGGGACTTTTTGGGAGCCTAGCCGCGTACGGGGCCCCGAAATCCAATCACCGCCTTCAGGATTTCTAAGGGTGTAAATTTATGATTTCACTCTTTACTGCCTATCACAGTTTCGGAGGCCATGGAATGCCCAGGTGGCACAAAACCCCCCCAAATGACCCCATTTTGGAAAGTAGACACCCCAAGCTATTTCCAGAGAGGCATATTGAGTCCATGGAATATTTTATATTTTGACACAAGTTGCGGGAAAGTGACACTTTTTTTTTTTTTTTTTTTTTTGCACAAAGTTGTCACTAAATGATATATTGCTCACACAGGCCATGGGCATATGTGGAATTGCACCCCAAAATACATTTAGCTACTTCTCCTGAGTACGGGGATACCACATGTGTGGGACTTTTTGGGAGCCTAGCCGTGCACGGGACCCCGAAAACCAATCACCGCCTTCAGGATTTCTAAGGGTGAAAATTTTTGATTTCACTCTTCACTGCCTATCACAGTTTCGGAGGCCATGGAATGCCCAGGTGGCACAAAACCCCCCCCAAATGACCCCATTTTGGAAAGTAGACACCCCAAGCTATTTGCTGAGAGGCATGGTGAGTATTTTGCAGCTCTCATTTGTTTTTGAAAATGAAGAAAGACAAGAAAAAACTTTTTTTTTTTTTCTTTTTTCAATTTTCAAAACTTTGTGACAAAAAGTGAGGTCTGCAAAATACTCACTATACCTCTCATCAAATAGCTTGGGGTGTCTACTTTCCAAAATGGGGTCATTTGGGGGGGTTTTGTGCCACCTGGGCATTCCATGGTCTCCGAAACTGTGATAAGCAGTCAAGAGAGAAATCAAAAATTCACGCCCTTAGAAAGCCTGAAGGCGGTGCTTGGTTTTCGGGGTTCCGTACGCGGCTAGGCTCCCAAAAAGTCTCACACATGTGGTATCCCCGTACTCAGGAGAAGCAGCAGAATGTATTTTGGGGTGTAATTTCACATATTCCCATGGCATGTTTGAGCAATATATCATTTAGTGACAATTTTGTGCAAAAAAAAAAAAAATTGTCTCTTTCCCGCAACTTGTGTCGCAATATAAAATATTCCATGGACTCGACATGCCTCTCAGCAAATAGCTTGGGGTGTCTACTTTCCAAAATTGGGTCATTTGGGGGGTTTTGAACTGTCCTGGCATTTTATGCACAGCATTTAGAAGCTTATGTCACACATCACCCACTCTTCTAACCACTTGAAGACAAAGCCCTTTCTGACACTTATTGTTTACATGAAAAAGTTTTTTTTTTTTTGCAAGAAAATTACTTTGAACCCCCAAACATTATATATTTTTTTAAAGCAAATGCCCTACAGATTAAAATGGTGGGTGTTTAATTTTTTTTTTTTCACACAGTATTTGCGCAGCGATTTTTCAAACGCATTTTTTGGGGAAAAAACACACTTTTTTAAATTTTAATGCACTAAAACACACTATATTGCCCAAATGTTTGATGAAATAAAAAAGATGATCTTAGGCCGAGTACATGGATACCAAACATGACATGCTTTACAATTGCGCACAAACGTGCAGTGGCAACAAAATAAATACATTTTTAAAAGCCTTTAAAAGCCTTTACAGGTTACCACTTTCGATTTACAGAGGAGGTCTACTGCAAAAATTACTGCCCTCGATCTAACCTTCGCGGTGATACCTCATATGCATGGTGCAATTGCTGTTTACGTTTGACGACAGACCGCCGCTTGCGTTCGCCTTAGCGCGAGAGCAGGGGGCGACAGGGGTGCTTTTTTTTTTTTTTTTTTTTTTTTCTTTATTATTTTTTTGCTTTTTTATCTTATTTTTAAACTGTTCCTTTCATTTTTATTTTTTTTTAATCATTTTTATTGTTCTCTCGGGGAATGTAAATATCCCCTATGATAGCAATAGGTAGTGACAGGTACTCTTTTTTGAAAAAATTGGGGTCTATTAGACCCTAGATCTCTCCTCTGCCCTCAAAGCATCTGACCACACCAAGATCGGTGTGATAAAATGCTTCCCCAATTTCCCAATGGCGCTATTTACATCCGGCGAAATCTAAGTCATAAAATGCTCGTAGCTTCCGGTTTCTTAGGCCATAGAGATGTTTGGAGCCACTCTGGTCTCTGATCAGCTCTATGGTCAGCTGGCTGAATCACCGGCTGCATTTTCAGGTTCCCTGTTGAGACAGGAGAGCCAGAGAAAAACACGGAAGACGGTGGGGGGGGCATTCCCTCCCACGGCTTGTAAAAGCAGTCTAGAGGCTAATTAGCCGCTAGGATTGCTTTTACATGAAAGCCGACCGCTGGCTGAAAAGAATGATACCAAGATGATACCTAAACCTGCAGGCATCATTCTGGTATAACCACTCAAAGTTGTGAATGGCGTACCTAAAGACAAAAAAATGGTTAACAATAAAGCACAGTAAACGGTAAAGTACAAAAAATTGCATACCTGAAAAGCAAACATGATAAAACATAATAACAATAAAACATTGCAGAATAGAATACAGTAAAAAAGAGCAGAACAATAGAGAGAATAGAGAGAGAGAGAACAATAAAACAACTATTTTTTTTTATTTTATATTTTTTTTTTTTTACACTTTTTTTGTAACTAACTTTTATAACTGTAACTGGTTCCAGGTTCGGGTCTCTCAAAATGCGATGGCATCTTGGGAGACCCTGTGAAAGTGTGCCTAGTCTGTGGAATGCTGTACCCTACGCTAATACTCAACTAGTGCATAGTAGCATTCAAAACATTCACCAATGCAAAGACCAGGATTGTCAGGACAGGAGGGACAATAATAGCGGGTGTCACGCCTATATCCGCGCTTGCTGCAGACACAATATCTTTTTTGGGGGGGTTCGCTGGGTAGGGGTACTCGGGAGGACATAAAGAAAATGCCTCTCATGCAGCCGACTGCATTTGGTTGGGGATGTGAATGGGGGAAGTACGGGCGCTGCAGAAGCGGTGGGTTCCCAATTGGGATTGGCGAATGCAGCAGGAAGGGCACTATGGGCACGACGGGCCTGTGTTTGTCTTTTTGGTGGCAGCGGGACACTACTTGTGCTTGCCACCTCACCAGCTTGAACTGCACTTATGGGACTCGCCACGTCACCAAGTGTTACTGCAGTGCTGGTTTGACTACGACCGGGGTGTACTAGGCCGCTGGTGCTTGCCAGTTCACCAAAACGCTACCAAAAAATCTGTTGGCGATCGCAGGGATCAGGCCTGACTCTGCGAACGCTGCAGTTATGCGTTTTAGTCTTTTGTAAGTGACAGTGATCGATCGATACTGCACTTGGGTGGGCTGGGCGGAGGGGCAAAACCCAGGTGCTAGCAGGTATCTGGGGTGATCCCACTAACACTGCGTTTGTGAGAACCCTAAACTGCTGGGGATGCTAGTATAGATCTGATCGGATCAGATATTGATCCGTTCAGATACTATACCACTAAGGGTGGTGTACAGTGCGTGCGTGGGTGTTAGCGGTACTGGCGCTAACCTGACGCTGCCTGGGGCTGGTGCTTGCCAGTTCACCAAAATACTACCAAAAAAACTGTTAGCGATCGCAGGGATCAGGCCTGACTCTGCGAACGCTGCAGTTATGTGTGTTGTGTTTTGTAAGTGACAGTGATCGATCGATACTGCACTTGGGTGGGCTGGGCTGGGCTGGGCGGAGGGGCAAAACGCAGGTGCTAGCAGGTATCTGGGCTGATTCCGCTAACACTGCGTTTTTGGGAACCCTAAACTGCTGGGGACACTAGTATAGATCTGATCGGATCAGATATTGATCCGTTCAGATGCTATACCACTAAGGGAGGCGTATTCTGCGTGCGTGGGTGTTAGCGGTACTGGCGCTAACCTGACATTGCCTGGGGCTTGTGCTTGCCAGTTCACCAAAATACTACCAAAAAAACTGTTAGCGATCGCAGGGATCAGGCCTGACTCTGCGAACGCTGCAGTTATGCGTTTAGTCTTTTGTAAGTGACAGTGATCGATCGATACTGCACTTGGGTGGGCTGGGCGGAGGGGCAAAACGCAGGTGCTAGCGGGTATCTGGGCTGATTCCGCTAACACTGCGTTTTTGGGAACCCTAAACTGCTGGGGACGCTAGTATAGATCTGATCGGATCAGATATTGATGCGTTCAGATACTATACCACTAAGGGAGGTGTATGCTGCGTGCGTGGGTGTTAGCGGTACTGGCGCTAATCTGACGCTGCCTGGGGCGACGCATATCACCGCCGGGCGATCAGGGGGCTAAACCTTTATTCGGTAATAAACGGCGGGTGCCCTGACACTATAAAAAATAAACAAACTAACCAGCGTCACCCGTAACAGTTATATGGTGATCAGTGGTGAAAGGGTTAACTAGGGGGCCATCAAGGGGTTAAAACATTTATTAGGTAGTATATGGGGGTCCCTGACGCTATAAAACGCTGACGGCGAACCTATATATTTACCCCTAACTAGCGTCACCAGCGACACTAATACAGCGATCAGAAAAATGATCGCTTAGTGACACTGGTGACAGGGGGTGATCAAGGGGTTAAAACTTTATTAGGGGGGGTTAGGGGGGTACCCTAGACCTAAAGGGGGGTAACAGTAACTGTCCCAACACTGTAACTGTCACAAACTGACACTATGCAGTAATCAGAAAAAAAACAAAAAAAAACTGCTGGTGTCAGTTTGTGACAGGGGGGGGGGGGGGGGGGTGTGATCGGGGGGGCGATCGGGGGGGGGGGGGGGGATCGGGGTGTTTAGTGTGCCTGGCATGTTCTACTGAGTGTGTAGTGTGTTGTGCACTCACATACCTGTCTTCTCTCCTCGGGCCGGAACGGAAATTACCGAGCCGAGGAGAGATGACATCATTTCCTTTGCTGCTGTTTAGCATACAGCAGCAAAGGAATGATTCGATTGGCCGGCGGCGATCGCGAGGGGGGGGCCACGAACGGATGGTCTCCCCCTCACCTCTGATCGCCGCTGGACAAAAGACGACCGCCTCGGGCACCGGGGGGGGGGGGGGGTCCGATCGGACCCCCCACCCGCGGAAGGCAAATCACGTACCATGTACGTGATTTTGCCTGTCCGTGCCACTTTGCCGATGTACATCGGCGTGAGGCGGTCGTCAAGTGGTTAAGGGGGCGTGGAAGAGGGCGTGTCCTATACCTACATACTTTTGCTAGTAGGTGTCCCTCATTCCCGTCTCAAAAGGTTGGGAGGTATGGATAACTAGCTACACTTGATTTTTCTTCTGCTTGATTTTCTCTGCACTTTTTGTCTCCACTGCACAGTGCTGCTAGAATGTCCATACATACACACTGAAAGCAACCATCGGTTCAGTCTGTGAGGGAGTGGTCTTTGAGATTGGATAGGGTTTCAGAGATAGAGGAGCAGATTGTCACATATCCTGATGGCTTAGGCTGGGTTCACACTTGCTGTGGCCACGGCTCAAAGCAGGGGTCTGGTGCGTCCCTGTACACCGATTCAGGTGCCAATCAGGTCTGAGTTTCTGCTTGAATTCGCACCTAATTTGGAGCCAAACACGCACAGGATCCTTCTTCAATGCAGACTGCGGCTTTCCCTGAAGGTGTGTGAACTGGCTCCATTGAGAGCCGGGCACACTCTCCTGTCATGCGAGTTGGATGTGGAAAAACCACATCCGGATCACATACGTGTGAACTCAGCCTAATACTAAAATTTTGGCATGCTGGATTTATATTAATTTGACCCAGATCTGTCTTGACATATAGTATGTCTGGCTGTGGACAGCCCTAATCATGGTATCAAACTGTAACCTTTAGGCATGTACTGGGTTGGTGTTGACCTTGCGCACAGCGATAGGGAGAGCTCATCAGTGGATGGGTGGTTTGGAATTTTTTTTTTTCCCCTCTTCTTCCTTTGCCTTCCTCATAACAGTCTCTTGATAATGGTGTGTTTCCCTCCCAGTAGAGCCCTTGATAATGGCGCGTTTCCATTTAATCTTTAAAACCTCACTTTTTTCTATGTTTAGGACATTATAATAGAGTTGGGCGATGTATAAGATTGTTCTCAGCATTGCTATACATATTGTATATTTGACCTTCTGGCGTGTATTATACTTCCTTTTGCAAATACTTAATAAAGTTATTATGTTAAAAAAAAAAAAAAAGGGATACGGGTTGGGGCCAATAAGAGTGCGACTCAGTTTTAAAGATGTGCATTGAAAAACACAAAATGCACCTGCAATATGCAAACTGCAACCTGCACAAGTGTGAATCAGGCCTTAGAGACCACTTATGTTCTCCCTAGCTCACTGAGCCAACAAGGTGTTGCTCATTAGCTGCTGCCTAGCCAGTGAAGAAGGTTCTATAAAGTTTCAGCCAGCCTGGGAGCAATATCCATTAGAGTGGTGTAGCGCTTGCCCTGACCTCCAAAGGCCTAATAGTGACCTCCAGAATCATGGAGAGCTGACATCCTTCCTTGTAGAGTGGGTTACTAGGCATAGTGGTTGAAATGAGGAAAAGATGATCCGCACTCCAGTGATTGCTCTTAAAAAGTGTAATATTTATTGACAAGCCACAGTGACCAAACGCAAATGAGTTGACGCGTTTCAGCCTATATGGCCTTAGTCGTAACCACATTACAGACATGAAACTTTGAAATAAATAGTAGCTCCAAGGATCACTGGCTCCACCCATTAATTGTCTTAATTGACTACAGGCAATTATCCAAAAAAGGGGAATCAGCTATACTGCATATTGGGTGATCCATATGTATGCCACTATTTGTCACACACCTTATAGTGATAATAAGTACATGTGTGTACACACTTATGCATGCACTCATGCACATATACATGATTAAAACACACCATGAAATCAACAAAAAACATTGGATACAAAAAGTAAAAAATAAAAATAATAATCCAGGTATGTGAAAAAAGACACCAGGGGAGGGAAAGAGAGAGGAGGCTCTGGGAGAGGCATGCTTAATGTAAGTGCAAATCCAGATCCCACCTCAGGTTTAACCCCTGAGGCGATCTAGTTTTTAATCTAAAAATCCACCATGCTTCTCTCCCTGTCACCTCCTCTGGGCGAGTGAGACAACCGTTCTATTCCTCTAAAGCAGAAAGAGAAGAGATCGCCCTGGTTACATTCCCTAAAGTGACGCATTGTATTCGAAATATTTCTAGCATTTGGGTTAATTGTGTCACAGTAGTGTTCCCCTATACGGGCTCTCAGAGGATGTGTGGTAAAGCCTACATATTGGAGGCTGCATGAAATACAGGTGATCAGGTAAATTGCATAGTTTGTGCCACAGTTGATGTATTGCTGTATAGTAAACTCTTCACCTGCGGCTGTGGCAACAAATGTTTTACCCAGATCACACAAGTTACAGTACCTACAGGTTTTTATATTACAAGGGTAACTGCCAGGATAGGAGAGCCAGGTGGGTTGGCATTGTTTGGATGAAAATAGACTAGGTGATAGTGCAGTCCCCAGTGTGGGCGCACGTCGGCTAGAAAAAAGGCAACCTGCTTGCAGAATTCCATTGAAATCTTTATCTGTATGTAATATTGGCAGATTCTTTTTTTATTAATCTGACCATTTGATTATATTCTTGGGAAAATGTGGTTACAAATGTAATGGGTTTACTCGTTTTTCTATTTCTAGAGTTGTAAGGTTGATGAGGTTTGTTATTATTTTTATGCTCTCTCTCAGTTTTAGGCTTATCTTACAATAATTCCTCTCTGTCCATCATCAAAACCCTTTCTAGTCCTTGGTATATAACAGATTCATTATAACCTCGGTCCAATAAGCGCTGATGAATGACCTTACATTCTAGTTCAAAGGTTGACATTGTTGAACAGTTACGTTTAGCTCGAATAAACTCCCTATAGTGGGTAAAATGCAAGATGAAATAATAGGGCGCCAGTCACTTTTAGATTTGAACAGAAGAGATTTATTGTCTCTTAACCACTTCCGGACTGCCCACCTTCGTTATAAGTCGGCTGTTTGAAGAGGGGTATCGTTGTTATAGCAGCAGCTAGCTGCCATAACCCCGGTATCCTCTTCTTCAGTGAGCGGTCTGGTTTAAGATAAAAGTGGTCGTTGCGGCGGATTCGCCGCAAGATCAATTTTACCAATGGCAGGCTCCGGTGCCTTCCGCCACTTACCGGAGCCATTGGCAGCGGCGGAGGCGATCGGATCTTTACCCTTGCTGGGCATGGAGACGAGTGAGGGGAAGATGGCCCCCACCCGTCTCCATAACAATGAAGGGTGGAAGTGACGTCAAAACGTCACTTCCGCCCACAGCTCTTAAAAGGACATTTTTTTTTTTATTTTTTATTTTTTTAAATAACAAATTTTTATTGCATTTTAGTGTAAATATGAGGTCTTTTTGACCCCAGATCTCATATTTAAGAGGTCCTGTCATGTTTTTATTCTATTACAAGAGATGTTTACATTCCTTATAATAGGAATAAAAGTGACACATTTTTTTTTTTTTAAACTGTGTAAAAATAAAAGGTAAAATAAATAAGAAGAAATAATTTTTTTGAAATGCGCCCCGTCCCGACGAGCTCGCGTGCAGAAGCGAACGCATACGAGAGTAGCGCCTGCATATGAAAACGGTGTTCAAACCACACATGTGAGGGATCGCCGCGGTCGGTAGAGTGAGAACAATAATTCTAGCCCTAGACCTCCTCTGTAACTCAAAACTAAGGATGAGCTCAGGCGTGTTCGCAAGCCACACGTGCCAAGCTCGCCAAGAAGTCGGCACTGCACAGCGCTAATCACAGGCAGTGTGATATTGTCCCGATGTGCGGCTGCAGAGATCGGGAAATGTCTCACTGCCTGTGATTAGCGCTGTGCAGTGCCGACTTCCTGGCGGGCTCGGCACGTGCGGCTTGTGAACACGCCTGAGTTCATCCTTACTCAAAACATGCAACCTGTAGAATTTTTTAAACGTCACCTATGGAGATTTTTAAGGGTAAAAGTTTGTCGCCATTCCACGAGCAGACGCAATTTTGAAGCGTGACATTATCTTTCACAATATTAATAAAAAAAATTGGGCTAACTTTACTTTTGTCTTATTTTTTAATTGTAAGACCGCTGCGCAAATACAGTGTGACAGAAAGTATTGCAACAACCTCCATTTTATTCTCTAGGGTGTTAGAAAAAAAATGTATAATGTTTGGGGGTTCTAATTAATTTTCTAGCAAAAAAAAAAACCTGTTTTTAACTTGTAAACAACAAATCTCAAAAAGAGGCTCGGTCCTTAAGTGGTTAACAAGAACTGGAGGAGAGGGAGTTAGGACCAGGACACCCTTGGGCAGATGCAATGATATTTGGCAGACTGCAAGACAAATTAGCTGAAGCTTTCCCACTTCTTCACCGTCCTCAGCTAGTGAAAAGGGCTGCTCTGGTACTTCTTTCAGGCTTCCATAAACTGGCCTCTGATAACAGGAGGGATGGTCTCTTAGTGGCGACTGCTTCCCTTTTACCTCTAGCCTTGAACCGTGATTACCGTTGGCAACCGGAATGATCATTCCCGATAGCAACAACTTGGTTTCCCCGTCCGGCTGAACCTCTTCAACTTGGTTGGACTCCAGGCCTGAAGTCCCAACCCCGCGCTGCTTCTCCTACTCTTGGATAGGCCTCAGGCAGCCTAGCAGCCAGGTACTCATGGAGTAGGCTTCTGGCCTAGCAACCCAGAGCATTTTAACACACCCAGACAGCTGTGCAGGTGGCACAGAACAGCGATCACCTGACTCCACCCAAATAAATAGGCTCTCCCAGCAGGCCAAGGGCAGGGAAACCTCTGCCAATTAGCTGAGACAACCAATCCACTCCTAGTCCTTATTTATTATGCCCTTGTCCATCCAATGTCACCGGCAACAGTGCCACCCAGTGACAGAAGAGAGAGGTGCAGCAAACCCAGATTTAGGGAAAAGTTAGTGGATCTTCTAACAATTAGCCAGAACACTTACCACCTGGCAGACTAAATTTGTGAGCAACCCTGCCTAAACACCAGGGTGCTACAGTGGCTTTAGATCTTGTGACTAGTGTGACATGGCCCATCCTTTCCAGCCCGGGTCCATGGGCTTTGGTTGATGACATCAGATGGATTTGTTTCTGAGATCATGCAGAATACATGATCAAAACACTAACCATAACATACAAAGTCATTTACAACTTTCCCCCGAGCTAAATCAACAATCTTATCTCCAAATATCACCCAAACTGTCCTCTCTCTGCTCCTTCCAAGACCTCCTGCTCTCTAGCTCCCTTGTCTCCTCCTACCATGCTTGCCTCCAGGACTTCTCCAGAGCCTCTCCCATCCTCTGGAACGCTCTACCCCAATCTGTCCGCTTATCTCCTACTCTGCCCACTTTTAGGCGATCCCTGAAAACTCATCTCTTCCGGGAGGCCTATCCTGCGTTTAGCTAACAACTGAATCTTCTACTTCTCCCATCAGTTCATCCCCCACAGTTACTACCTTTTGTTTCACCAGCCCTTCCCTATTAGATTGTAAGCTCCCAGGAGCAGGGCTCTCCTAACACACTTGTATTGTCTCCCTTTATATTGTAAAGTGCTGCACAAACTTTCGCCACCCTATAAATTCTGTATAGTAATAATAATACACTGACAGGTGCACTTGGCCTTCACTGGTCCTCCTCCTGCCCTCTATCCCACCTGCCAGTATTGCATTCCTCTAGACTTGAAAGCAAAACCGTGTACTGTGTACACAATCCTGCTGACGCCGGCCATTACACTGTATTGTGTATATTGTCACTGCCCTATAACTCTCTAATTATACCTTTCAATCTCTGAGCTTTTTAAAGAACTTCAACTTGTCCAACAGCTTTTATATAAGATGTTGTGTTTACAAAACCATAAAACACTATTATATGTCGCTCTCCAATAGACACAAGCACCCCCTGGGATCCACCAGCCCCGCCCCCCTAAAGCCCAGGCACCACATCCTCTTTTTCCCTGTAAACTACAATGTAACTACAATAGTTGTGTACTGTACGCGCATGCGTAGCTCATCTAGGTTACAGTGACTCGACACGCATTCCACAGCAAGCTAACCTGAGTACGCATGCGTAGTACGGCGGGCTATTTTCTTGTGCGCCTGCGCGGTAGTTAACAATGAGTCGTTCTGTGTTCACGGCTTCCCCTTAGAGCCACGTGACCGTGTTCTATAAAAAGAGAAGCGTGGTGCCTGCCGGATTACTGTACGGGGAACAGCGGACGCCGTAACAATGGCGTCGACGAGTCGGTGAGTGGCTCGGCTCTTGTGTGTGTTGCCGAGCTCTGCTGTGTCCGTGTGAATGTCAGCGGGCGGCAGACGGTGACTAGGCTTGCCTGAAGGCAGGTTGGTGGTGCTACGCAGTAGGGAAGCAGCGGCTGTCCGGGGACGGGTGTGTGAGACACGGCTTTGTCCTGAGCTGGAGCCTCCTGCTCTCCAGACACACTCACTGCTATGGAGTGACAGGAGGGAGGGAGTCTTTACAGCCCGAGTAGCTGTGGCTCCTGGGACTTGTAGTTCTCTAGTTGCTGTACTATGCCCAGGGCGAAGGTCTCATTAGATCATAAGAGGCACACGGGTGGTGAGAGGCGGAAGATAAACCAATCCTAAAATCGTGGGTGTTTTCGTGCACCCTGGGCTGCGGCTGTCATGTACAGCACGCTATACAGGAGAACGTCTGAACTCAAAAACCGCCAATGACCTCTGTGCGTCTCTGCGTACATGACTGCGACATTTCCTCAGCGCAGAAGTTTTCGCTTTTTGGAAATGTGGAGTTATTGGCGTTGACAAGACTGTCCACCTACAGCCATCCACTTGTATGGCAGGCTGTAAGCAGCACCTGTCGCTGCCCGGGTGCAGGAAAACGCCCGAAATTTTCACTTTCAGCCTCTCACCTATGTGCAAATTCAAGAGTGGATCTAAGCTTAAAGTGATTTGTAAGGGTACGTTTTTTGTTTTTTTTATCATGTCATACGTCTCCACTGTGCAGGTCGTTTTGCACAGAGTGGCCCCAATCCTGCTCTTCTGGGGTCCACCGGTGGCTCTCGCGGCTCCTCCCCACGTCAGAGAATCACTTCCCCGAGGGGGTTACCTTGCCGGTCGCGCTCCCGAGTCCAGCATTTGCGTCCGTAGACACGAATGCCGGGCTCGGCCCCGGCGCCCGTGTCATTGGATGTGAGTGACAGCAGCGGCAGCCAATCAGGACACCGGCGAGAGCTGGTATGCTCGTCCCCGGCGCAAGAAAGAGGGTTCAGGTAAGTAAAACTGGGGGGCTGCTGCACTGCAAGAGGTTTACAAACCCTTTAAAGCTGCTCCCACCACCCTTCTAACTACCCCGTAGATGCCTATACTTAGAGCTGTACAATCATATGCTCTCCCCAGTGCCAGCTTCAGAGGAGAGGGTGTCAACGATGGATGGAATTCCGTGGCGGCGATGTCACCCATAGGCTTAATATGGGGCATCCATGGTCAGATGTCCCTATCCCCTGAAGGCAGCCGCTGGGAGCCGACTGTGTGACCAGACTGGAGCGCCCTGAGAATAGTTAAGTATAAGCACCTTATTTCTACAGGGTAGTTAGTATAGATACTAGGGGGAGGCAGTTTTAAAGTGTTTGTAACCCTAAAAAAAGTAAGATCCTGTTCCCTTTATAGCAGGTTAAACAGCACAGTGCTGTCCAACGTGCCCCTCTCTAAACTGTAAATAACCTGGCTAATCCTGCCAGTTACTGTGTCCCGCTCCGTGTACTGACCACTGTATTCATGGCTGCTGAGCCCTGATTACCATGGTCAGTTTGTGCCCCTCTGTCCCCCTCACCACTCCCTGTCAGCTCTGTTTTTTTTTTTTTCACACAGTATCTAAATGCACTTTTTTTTTTTTTTAGCTATATTCAGGCTGGTCACATGACTCCCGGCCGCTCTGTTACTCTGATCCAGGGCTACAGCAGGAGGGGCCGAGCGGCCACGAGACCTCCACGGCTGACGTCAGAAGGAGATCTTGGCTCCTGCTGTAGCCCTGGATCAGAGTAGCAGAGCAGCTGGGAGTCATGTGACTGGTCTGAATATAGCTGAAAAAAAAAGCTATTTAGATGCTTCGTTAAAGTGCACTATGCCTAGATAAAAGGCTAGCAGTGTTTTTTTCTAAAAGGTAACAACCACTTTAAGCTTAGATCTAGCCTGGACTTCCACTTCAAGTGGGGTATATGCTAGTAGGATTTCAAACAAGAATTCCTACTAATATTCAGAGCATTCAAATGTTCAAAACTAGTTTAAGATTTAATTTGCTTTTAACATTACATTTTGGAATGAATGAACTTTATTAACCACCTCTCGCCCGCCGGCCGTCAAATGACTGCTAGGCGGCGTGGCTCTCGTTCTGGGAGGCCGTCATATGACATCCACCTAGAACGACCTCTCTCGCGCGCCGATCAGTGGTGCGGTGTGTCAGACACCGCTACACCGATCTCGGTAAAGAGCCTCCAACGGAGGCTCTTTACCAAGTGATCAGCCATGTCCAATCACGACTGATCATGATGTAAACAAGAAGAGCCATTGATTGGCTTTTCCACACTCGCGTCTGACAGACTCGAGTAGAGGAGAGCCGATCGGCTGCTCTCCTGACAGGGGAGTCTGTGCTGATTGTTTATCAGTGCAGCCCCCCCTTGGATACCCACCCAGGACCCCCAGGGATTGGCACCACACTGGACCAACAGGCAGCTGCCAACCGGTGCCATCCGTGATGCCTATCAATGCCATCTATCAGTGCCCAGCAGTGCTGTGTGTCCGTGCCGCCCATGAGTGCCCACCAGTGCCGGGGAAAACGTACTTCTTTACAAAATTTTAGGTCTTTTTTATTCTTTTAGCAAAAAATAAAAAAACGCAGAGGTGATCAAATACCACCAAAAGAGAGCTCTATTTGTGGGAACAAAATGATAAAAAATCTGTTTGGCAATTGTCATTTAAACAGTGAAAATTGGCTTGGGCAGGAAGGGGGTGTAAGTGCCTAGTATTGAGGTGGTTAAAGGCAAACTAACATACACTGTTTCAAATCAACGTGTTGCGCTGTCAAAATTATTTACATAATTATATAAAGTGCATTTAAGACCATCTATTACATGAAATGAAAAAGATGAGAATTGAAAATAATCCAAATATCCCAACTTAACATCCATAATGTGAACTTGAAAGTGTGTTGATCCAATATTCAATCGGTGAAGACACCCAGTGCTTTCCACGGGATAGGGCAAATATATCCGCTTACCAGATATTAAGACCTCCCAAGTAGGGCTGCAACGGATCGTCACCGATCCATACGGGTCAACCTCCGCGGATCGGCACACCCGCGGAGCGCTCTGCGGCCTCGGCCATAGGAAAGGCTGCGGCTTCGGCCTAGCTCCGGAGCGGTGGCCATCTTTGTACACCCGGTGGCGGTTGCTGTCTCGTCAGGAAGTGATGTTTCATCGCCGCCATCTTGCTACACCCCACACTCCTGCACAGTACTGTAATGAGAGAGTGAGAAGGGGGCAAGCAGACATCTTGTTACACCCAGCGGAGTTTTAGATTTAAAAGCTATTTTCAACCCAAAACGGAGCTTATATGCATAAATACAGTATTTGTAGATCGGACGGACTGTTTAGATGTTACATTTTAAAAGCAGCAGCAAACCTGCTGACCTTACATGGTTGCTAATCTGTCACATTAGCAACCATGTAAGGTCAGCAGGTTTGCTGCTGCTTTTAAAATTTAACATCTAAACAGTCCGTCCGATCTACAAATACTGTATTTATGCATATAAGCTCCGTTCTGTGTTGAAAATGGCAGTTAAATCTGAAACACTGGTGGGTGTAACAGGATTTGTCTTTCTTTTTTTTTTTTTTTTTTTTTTTTTTTGCTGATCCGGAAATGATCCGATCTGTTCGTTTTTTGATCCGTTGCACCCCCTACTCCCAAGGTCTATATGTGCATCCCGGTATAACCGCATCAGCTGTTCAGCCTCCTTGGTTGGATTCCACAGGTGTATCCCCCACAGCTATCACCAATCAAAGGAACTCCAGAGTCCGGTCACACAGTTTGCATATGGAAGAGGAAGATAAACTCATTGCGCAACATTCTTTAAAAGAACACAGGAATTTATTAAAAGTTTTACTTGCAGAAAAAACAATAAAAAAGGGTCAAATAGAAACATTCGTTTGTCCAGCACCCAATAAAAACCAAACAAATGTTTTTACTATGAAAAACAATGAAAGGGGTGGAAAGCTGTGAGAATTCCACCATCCCATTTATAGCATAAAAAAATACCCTCCAATGGGATAGGGACTATTGTAGGCATATCAGACAAAGAAAACTCCAAAGATGTAAATATAAAAAATACAAATTTTATTGCATATCGGGTTAAAAAAATATATTGAAAATATGAAAAATGTTAGTGGTGCACCAAATTGAAAATTCTGGTGCCTAAACAGAAAATACAAGATTCAATTGGCCGAAACCGAAATTTATGATTTTAAAAAGTTTGTATTTTTATATATGTATTGTATTTTATTCTTTTAATATCACAACTTTAAATGAATATTTATTTATTGTCGGCCATTATTAGCACCTTTTGAAGCAGTGTTAAAAATCCTGCTTGCTGCATTTTTGGTGCATATTTGGTCAGTTAAAGCGGTGTTCCACCCGTTTTTCAGTTTATTAAGTCAGCAGCATAGCTGCTGACTTTTAATAAACCAACACTTACCTACCCCATGGTCCAGCGATGTGGCCGCGCGGAGGCTAGCTCCTCTCCTCGGCGCCGTCATTGTAACTGTGGGCACCCAGCCGTGACAGCTTACAGCTTCACGGCCGGGCGGACACTGCGCATGAGCGAGTTGCGCTGCACTCTCCTATTGGCCAGCCAATCTTCTGGGACCTGAGTTGTGTCCCAGAAGATTGCTGGCAGGGAGGGGCCGTCTAGGGTGAGAGGAGGAGTCGCCTAGGCAGCCGAAGATAGAAATTGGGACAGGAAGTCCCACGAAAAAAAGGGTACATGCTGTCCGTCCCGTCCCCCGTCCCCCCCCCCCCCCAAAAAAAATGACATGCCGAATGTGGTATGAGGTTGGGTGAGGAGTGCGGAGTAATTTTGGTGAATTACTAAAAAAATGTAGAACAAACTTCTAGTGTATTCCCAGCTTTAAAGTCCAACTCCGGTCAAGATTTTTTTTTTTTCTCGTCATGCAGTGGGATTGTCCCCGGACTGCATAGGTTATTTGCTTGGTCCCTACCCTGGAAAGCAGTCAGACTTGTAACAGTAGGATGTAAAGAAAAGCAACACCGAAATCTGTATGCCGCTATTACTGACCTCCCCTTCAGAGAAAATGTTGGTCATCTGGCTGTTATGATCCCAGAGGCTTAATTCCCATTCACACATAGCATGTGCATGGCCAGGCGATTAAGAGGCCTTTTATTTTATTTTTTTTGCACGTTTGTCCCTGCGACTTGTAATATGGAAATAGAATTGTGTGTATTTGGCCTTATAGGTTTTTAAAAGGTAGTGCTTGAAAAATGCACTTTTTTTTTTTTTTTTTTTTGTAGCTCCTATTAAAGTCAATAAGGCCTGAGACTTGCAACTCTGCCCCAAATAAGCTTTTGTAGTTTTTCAAGATTCAGATGACCAGCAGCATTAACTAAAGTTGGCTATACACTGATAGAATGGAACCTAGAAGAAACAGAAGAAATGTAAAAAAAAATCTGTAAATCTAATATACTTTACTATCCATTTATTAATGCTAGCAAGATAAGGATTAAAAAGTTGGGCCTTCTTCACATGGGGTGGATTCTGCCAGCTCAGCGGAGAATCTTTCTGCTGATCCCTGCTGAGCAGGCGGATGGCTTGTCCGCTCTGCTTATGCAGGAGGAGGGTTTCATTGGTTGAGAACCTCTCCTCACCTCATGAAGACACCTGGGATGTATGATGACATTTGCCTGGAAACCAGGAAGTAACTGAAGAAATGCAGAAAAGACCTTTGAAAACAAGTAAATGATATGCTTTCCTATCTACTAAATCCTGCAGCATCCACATTACAAATAGTCACTGTTGATTGAGAGGGAGTGTGAAGTTCAGGGTTAAAGTGATTGTAAACGATATTTAAAAAAAAAAAAAAAAAAGTCATACTTGCTCTGTGCAGTGGTTTTGTACAGAGCCGCTCTGATCCTCTTCTTGGGTCCTTTGCTGGTGCTTCTAACTCCTCTTCTCAGTGTGCAAGTTGCCTCCTATTGTACACCTGAGAGCCACTCTGCGTCTATTGACAGAGTGGCTTGGCCACACCCCCTCACTTCCTTTTCACGGAATTTGATTGATGGCAGCAGGAGCCAATGGCTCCAGCTACTGTCAGTCCACCCTGTAAGGCAGGAGTAGGCAACCTCGGCACTCCAGCTGTGGTAAAATGACAAATCCCATCATGCCTTTGTCTCTAGGAGTCATGCCTGTGATTGTCGGGGTCTTGCAATGTCTCGTGGGACTGTAGTTTCAAAACAGCTGGAGAGCAGAGGTTGCCCACCCTTGCTGTAAGGCGAGAGCACTGCTGCTCTCTAGTACTGTGCTGGATTGGGATCAAACTCGGGTAGGTATAAGGGGAAAAGGGTAGGATGGGGGAGCTGCACACAGATTTTTCTTTTTAACTTGTGCCTAGACTGTATTAGGTTAAAAATATCTTCTTACCTTTACAGCCACTTTAAAGAAAAGCTGATCTAAGAGAAGTAGACTGTCTGTGCTGACCTTCTGTACATGGGAGTTTCCTGGCAGCCTCAGAATTCAGTATATAGATGCAATGAGCTGCGCAAGCATGCAGATCAGGAAATAAAGGTGTAAAGTCAGGAGTCCATATTTGCATACTTATTCCTCATCAGTGACTTAGTGCTGATGCCATAAGCTGGTTACAAGCTACTGCATGCAGGGAAATGTTACCATAATGCTAACACTCTGTTCTAACTTACTATAACACCACAGTGTAGGTGATGACAGACTTGGAACAAGTATGGGCATTTTTATTTTTGACACAAAATGTGTTCTTTTCCAGGCCTGTGACTTTCCAGCTACTAAGCCTCATTTAAATGTCGCAAATCTGTTATGGCCATCTATGTGGTGCAAAAACCTCAAAGTAAAGAGATAAACTTTACTTTCCCTAACAGCCAAATCCTTTGTGTCTTGTATGCTCCCACCCACACTTCTGCTCAGTGTGAGGCTTTCAGCAACAGAGGCAATGCTCTTTCTCAGCCTTTTGGCTAAGAAGTGTAGTATCTGTTATTATCCCTGTCCAGGGGGTGCATCAGTCTTCCGTCCTTGCGGAATGGGTGGCTGTTTGTATATTGCTTCTGATGGTATGATGGAGGTCCTTCTTGATGGACAAGGAACCCGAGTTAAGAATGCACCACATAAGGTGTGGGCCAGGGTCGCTTCCCTGGTGTGTGGAGGGTTCCGAAGGAGCCCAGTGTCTCCGGATTTGAACAGTACTGGCTGGTGGTGTTAATTTTGGCATCACATTTCTATTTAGTTTTAGTTTTATTTAGTTTGTCAGTCTTAGTCAGTCTTTTGAGTAAAATGCCATTGTAGTTTGTCGTATTTTAGAAATCTAAATTGTTTGTCGTATTTAGCTGACTAAAATATCCAGTATGTTTCGCCCGACTGAATTTTCATGGAAGTAGTAACAATTGCGGGGGAGCGTTTAGGAAAAAATGGTTTGGGGGACTGGAACTTCGCTTTAAGGAAAGCACTTTGTGCGAACTTGATCCTTGACCTATTTCACTGGCCTCTAGGGAGGGCACCTGTGGCGCTGAATACCCCCTCTGCAAAGGCATTTCTCGCTGGCATTGCTAACCGATATAATGCAAAAGGTTTTAACTGATAGCGTCACTCTTTGCAAGCCAAAAATCTGTTCCGGTATTCTCAGTGATGGCAACTTGTAACAAAAGCTCTTCCTTAAAAATCAAAAAAAAATGATTGAAGTTGAGGACTTTGTTAGCATGATGGAGACAGTGGATGGGAAGCTGACTGTTCCAAAGTTAACTAAAATAAACAATATGATTGCCAAACCTTATGGCAATGAAATACAAGATTTTTAAAAAGAAACTGGCTGCTGCCAGGAGAGTATTTGCTCTGATTTGTGGACAAAAAAGGACTCTTAGCTGCATACCTTGCTATAAGTGCATTCTGCTTTTGCATTGAACAAAATTAAACCTGATTACACATTGTTGGCCCTTGAACTGGTAGCCCACACACGGCACAGTCAATTAAATCACATGTGGACAAATGTTTGCAAGAGTGGGACATGGCAAAGAGGAAGAAACTTACAGTGATGAGACAATGGATGTAATATGGTGGCAGCATTTAAACAAACCACAGCAGTAGGAGAAACACCCAGCTCTAGTGAGGAAGACTCCCCCATGACGGAAAGGGGCTCTGAGTCTGAAATTGATCTGTGGTGAGCCATTTTTATTCATTTACATGACAGTCTATCACATGGATGTGACAGGATTAATATTGGGGCTGTTTGCTCTACTCTACTAGTGTATTTCTGTTATTTTTCCACTTTATTTGTAAGCTTGTGTAAAAGTATTCCCATAAGATGTTGAAGGTTAAAACAGAATGGAAACTGTAACATTTTCTGTACTTTATGCTTATTTGGCCGTGTTCCTCTTGTTGGGTACCAACAGATTGACATTGACCAGACACATTGTGTGGTGCATACTGCATACCTTAAATCTTGTGGTGCAGAAGGAGACAAGTATTTAGAGAATCCTTGCTAAAGCATGATCAATAGTGAACCTCTTCCGCGAGTCTTCCATTGCAACACCCCCATCAAATCATTCTTTGCAGCTATTACCTTTTGTACCACCACCCCCTCCCTTTTAGAATGTAAGCTCTACGAGCAGGGCCCTCCTGTACCTTTTGTATTGTACTGTAATTGTGTTGTCCCCCTTATACATTGTAAAGCGCTGAGTAAACTGTTGGCGCTATATAAATCTCGTATATAAATCTCGTATAATAATAACACAGAAGATATTGGAACAGTGTGGCATTTACTCTCTTAAATGCCTGCCCCACACTCTGGTCAGTGGCCAAGTACATTCAACATGATCACCAGACACCTTAAACTGAGTCTGTCTGCCAAATCGCAAACATGGAATGGGGCAGCATGCTCCCTAGTGAATGGCAAAAGCTCAAATCATTGCGTGACCTGCTGCTGCCTTTTGAAGAACATACTAAAACCCTCCAGAGTGACACTCTGGGGTTGATTTACTAAAACTTGAGTGCGACATCTGGTGCATCTGTGCATGGTAGCCAATCAGCTTCTAACTTCAGCTTGTTAAATTAAAGAGGGAGTCCCGCGAAAATTTTTTTTAAAAGTCAGCAGCTACAAATACTGCAGCTGCTGACTTTTAAAATAAGGACACTCACCTGTCCCAGGGTCCAGCGATGTCGGCACCCGAGACTGAATCGTCCCTCGGGTGCTGCCGCCGCCATTCTCTGTGAGGGAATCAGGAAGTGAAGCGCTGGGGCTTCATTTCCCAGTTCCCTACTGTGCATGCGCGAGTTGCGCTGCACTTCCTAACTGGTCCCCGCTGTCTCTGGGACCTCGTGTGTGTCCCAGCAGACAGCGCGGTGCTGACGGGAAGTGGCATAGACTCCCGTAGGAGTCTATGCCGGAAGTGGGTGCAAATACCTGTCTTAGACAGGTATCTGCACCCCCCTCCCCCCTGAAAGGTGCCAAATGTGACACCGGAGGGGGGAGGGTTCTGAAAAGCGGAGGTTACATTTTTGTGTGAACCTCCGCTTTAAGCTTTGACAATAAAACCTGGAAGCTGATTGGTTTCTATGCAGAGCTGTACCGGATTTTGCACTCCCCAGTTTTAGTAAATAAACGCCCATCTCCCTGGCTGTCTCTGCCCATCTACTCAGCCACCTTGAGGACTTTAAAAAGAACACTAGCTACCAAGACCTTGCCACAATTGCACAGAAGGTGAAAGGGAATGTGAACCAGCGTTTTTTTCATTCTTTGATTCAACTGATGCTTGCTTATTGCAGCTGCTTGTTTTCTCAACCTTACTCTCTGTGAAACCCTTGTTGGTTTGAATAATGATGATGATCAGGAACTGCATAAAAAGGTGGAGGTGTATGCCTGTGTCTGAAGTTGTGGAAGAGGAGAAAATTTAAAAATCACAGGAAGTGGAAGAAGCGCCATCCACATCAAAGCATCAAATCTCCCCAAACAGCATAGAGCAGTAGATCGATCTGACCTGGTAATCCAGTGTGCACAATCCATTTTGCTATGGCTTCCTCCCTGACCTGTTACTCAATTTTTGTATTTTGAAGCACTTAAAAGAGCAGTGCAAATAGTTTGCTGTGGTGCACTGGCTTGACTTGGCCCGTCATTGGAGGTTTTCTGTATCTGTGGGGTTGAATTGAGGGGGACTTGGAAGGCCTGTAATGAGCAGAGAGTGCTCTGGATGGTCTGAGGAGGCCTGTAATGCAGTGTTCTCTGGACGGTCTGAGGCAGCCTGTAATGTTGCACAGTGCTAAGCGGGCCACACCACTAGGCAAGCTATGGTTGCTACCTTGCTTGCTGGGAGGGAAAACACTCACGGGCTTCACAGGTGGAACTCCCTCACGTTTTTGTTTGACAAAAATGGGAATTGATTTTAGTCATTATTTTAATTGATAAAAAATGTGGGTTGATTTTCGCACTGGAAACATGGCGCTGAAGAAAATTGACCAATGTTTTCATTGACACCAGATTCCCTGGTGTCAAGTACCCCCTGGGGTGCTTTAGGTATTCCTATAAGTTTGGGACCCCACTGTAAGAAGGAGCACTAGGACACAACAACCTTGTTTGGTTTTCTGCACAATGCCTCATGGGTTAGGCCTTTTAGCCGAGACAGGGCAATTTTTGTTCCCAGGGCGGAAGGCCTACCTAGGGCACCTGCACTTTTTTGTTTTTTGCAAATTTTATTTGCTGTCCACGTGTGCATCATTCTGTATAGGCGTTCCCTTTTTCACTCTGGGTGGCGTGGGTCCTTGGGGCTACCCTGATGTCCAGAAGGATAATGTGTACCCTGCAGTACTTGATGGTCGGCTTCGGCTGATCATGAGGAGAGGGGTCAGGCATTTTGGTTAGGTGTGCCTTGAACACTTTTGTGTGCGTTCACATGCATTTTGGTGTTTACGTTTTTGTGCAGCCAATAAAAAAAAAATAAAAAAAAATGCTGTTGATCCAGAAATCTGGGTAGGACTAGGTGTGGCCGGGTGTTGATTGACCAGCTACATGCTTGTGAATTGGTGATAGCCACCCCCCCCCCCCCCCCCCCCCCGCAACATTTTCAGATTTTTTTTGTAATGCAAGCACAGCCTACATGAGTGACAACTGTTCACTGAATGCAGGATCAGTGCCGCATCCTTGCCATCACATCACAGGAAACGGCGTTGGGTGGCTTCACTATCGGGATCAAGAGTTTTTTTTTTTTGTTTTTTTTTTTGGCACAAAGCAATACAAAGAGAATGGTACATATCAGGAATACAAACAAATTGACAAACTGCTGCGCAAACATTGTGAAACATACAAAATTGCAGCAACAACCACTTTATTCTCCAGGGTGTCTCTGCTTAAAAAAAAATATTTTGGGAATATCAAGGTTTTTAAGCAAAAAATGCTGATTTTTACATGACAAATGTCAGCATTGGCCCTGACTGGAAGCCGTTGAGATGAGGGGTATTCACATGTCTTATTCCATCACAATCCAAAAAATAAGAGCAGCCTGAAACGTCTTTATGCGGCTTGGCATAAAAGGCTCTATAGCCCTAGTTCCCTACCTATGGCCCAGGGGCTGCATGCGGCCCTTCGCCGTTTGTGCGCAGATTGCAGACACTGATTAATTTCCCCCCCCCTCCTATTGCCCTGTTTAGCCTTGAGTTCTAGTAGTCTTCTGTAACATGTCTCCAGTCAGTGATTGTCTCCTGAAGTATGTCTGCAGTCTGACCATCTCCTGGTATTATGGTCTGCAGTCTGACCGTCTCATGTATCATTGTCTGACATTTGACACTTTGGTGATGCTAAAGGTTGCACTTGACCACTTGCCATCCGGAAGATTTACCTCCCTTCATGACCAGGCCATTTTTTGCGATACGGCACTGCGTTACTTTAACTGACAATTGCGCGGTGGTATAACGCTGTACCCAACTAAAAATGTGTTTTTGGTTTTTTTTCCAACAAATGAAGCTTTTTCTTTTGTTGGTATTTGATCACCTCTGCTTTGTTTATAGCGCAAAAAAAGTCCAATTTTGGAAAAGATATTTTTTAAAACATATCCAATAAAATGTGAAAAAATCCCAATAAGCGTATATTTGGTTTGTGCAAAAGTTAGTGTCTACAAACTATGGGATTTTTTACTAGTAATGGCGGTGATCAGTGATTTATAGCGGGGCTCAGACATTGCTGCAGACAAATTGGACATTAAGTGATACTTTTGGGGACCAGTGACACAAATACAGTGATCACTACTAAAAAAAAAAGCACTAGCACTGTACTAATGACACTGGCAGGGAGTGGGTTAATGGGGGCGATCAAAGGGTTAAATGTGTGAGTGGGGGGGTGCTTTAACTGTGGGAAGACAGATCTGTGTTCCTGCTGAGTCGAAACACAGGATCTGTCTTCTCTACTAACCAAATGGTGATCTGCCTTATTTACATAGTAACACCGTAAATATATGTGGGGCAAGAGGCTAAGGCCCCCCCCCATATCAAGAAAGTTGACCACCACTGTGCTGTAGTATTGGGCTGGGCAGGTTGTGCATCTGGCTGGTGGGATAAAAAGTAATTTTCATTGCTGCACCCCATGTCCTGAAATGGGAGAGACTTATTTTTGGGATATGAGAACTAAACCACCCCCACCCGATTCTTTACAGTCAAGGAAGGTGCCATCTTGGCTTATGTTTAATCTGCAATTGCCACAGTGCTGCACATGTGATCAGCTATGACATCAGCCGTATGAGGGCTTGAAAGTTCAGCTGAGATGGTTTTTTATTGTACTTCCTTGTTGCAAGTTTCACATTCCCTTAATTCATACAGTTCATGTTTTTTTTTTTTTTTTTTTTTTTTTTTTTTTTTTTTTTTCCCTAGACCATTATTCTGCTGTCCTCTCAAACATTGTGTGTTAAATAAAACCATGTTTTTTATTGCAAATTTTTTGGGGGATAAAGAACAAACTGTTAACAGGTTGTCCTATTTACAAGCCTCTGGCACTCAGAGGAGCGGACAGTGCTGGTGGGGACCCCAGGAGGTTCCGAGGCTGCTCTGTGCATAACCATTGCACAGAGCAGGTAAGTATGACATTGTTATTAAAAAAAAAAAAAAAACTTTCTACAACCACTTTAACCGCTTCCGGCCGGCGCACGCCGATGTACGTCGGCAGAATGGCACGGCTGGGCAAATGGGCGTACAGCTACGTCCATTTGAATTTCCCGCTGTGTCATTGCGTGCGCGCCGGCCAGGAGCTCCGTGAGTCGGGTCGTGGGTCCCGCGGACTCGATCGCCGGGGGGATACCCGCGATCGTCTCACGGAGAGCAGGAACTCCCCGCTGTGCCATTGACTCACGGGAGCTCCGTGAGTCGGGTCATGGGTCCCGCGGACTCAATCGCCGCGGGCATACCCGCGATCGCCTCACGGAGAGGACGAATGGGGAGATGCTGATGTAAACAAGCATCTCCCCATTCTGCCTAGTGACAGTGTCACTCGATCTCTGCTCCCTGTCATCGGAGCAGAGATCAGTGTACTGACACACACAGCCCCTCACCCCTACAGTTAGAAACACCTCCCTAGTACTAATTTAACCCCTACCCGCCCCCTAGTGTTTAACCCCTTCACTGCCAGTGTCATTTACACAGGAATCAATGCATTTTTATAGCACTGATTGCTGTATAAATGGCAATGGTCCCAAAAATGTCCGATGTGTCCGCCATAATGTCGCAGTCACAATAAAAATTGCTGATCGTCGCCAAAACTAGTAAAAAAAAATTAATAAATGCCATAAAACTATCCCCTATTTTGTAGACGCTATAACTTTTGCGCAAACCAATCAATAAACGTTAATTGCGATTTTGGTAAAAAAAAAAAAAAAAAAATGTAGAATACGTATCGGCCTAAACTGAGGGAAAAAAAATATTTTTTTTGTATTTTTGGGGGATATTTATTATAGCAAAAAGTAAAAAATAATGTGTTTTTTTTTTTTTTCAAAATTGTCGCTCTTATTTTGTTTATAGCGCAAAAAAAAATCGCAGAGGTGATCAAATACCACCAAAAGAAAGCTCTATTTGTGGGAAAAAAAGGACGTCAATTTTGTTTGAGAGCCACGTCGCACGACCGCGCAATTGTCCGTTAAAGCGACGCAGTGCCGAATCGCAAAAAGTGCTCTGGTCAGGAAGGGGGTAAATTCTTCCAGGGCTGAAGCGGTTAAAGCATTGAAAAATGTTCAGATTGAAACAAACCTCCCTCCTGCTTTTGGCCCCTTGCTGAATGCCCCCATAGCAATCTGCTTGCTTCTGAGCCTCCTCTGTGTCTGAGACAGACTGAGCATGGCTTGACTCCGCCCCCACTCACTTACTGGCTGTGATTGACAGCAGTGGTTTCCACTGCTGTGTCCCATCCAATGAGGGAGAGACTCAGGAGAGCCTCTGCTCTCATGCACACTGCTGCATCAGGATCAACTACTTGTGAAGGGTTGCATATCCTCGTTTTTTTTCACCTGAATGTATCCTATGCGTTAAAACTTCTGACACTGGCGCCTGAGCCCGTTCTTTCCCTCGGCGGAGACGTGCTCTTCCTCTCTGCCCGTTGTCTCGTTTGTTAATTAAAAAAGAGGGTTTACAACCCCTTTAAAGTGTTTAAAAACCCTCAACAGTAAAATTAGTCTGTATATGCAGTAAAAGCATGCTTGTTATACTCACTGTGGAACCTAAGGGTTTAATCCTCTGCATTGTGTAAAAAGGCTGTTTGATTCTGTATGCATAGATCCTCCCCTTCTTGCATTGCCCCAAAACCTGCCCGGATTTGACAGTGGAGTCAGTCTGCACATGCTCAGTTTGTGTATTGCTAGGGAGGATCTTTTTCTTTTCTTGCGTGGGTGCATGTGATCAGCACAGGGCCAATCCACCCTGTTCACAGGGTCAGGGGTCCTGCATCCTGATAGGACAGCCAGTGCAGTATGAAAACTCCTCCTACAAGCTTTAACCAGGCACTGATAGAAGTCACAAGACTCTGCTGAGAAAAGGTATTTAGCAGTTTATATTTACTAAAATAGTTGCATTTCCATGTTCTATCTGCTGTGGGTGACCAGATATAGTGAATGCGGTGACCTGGGTTTAGTGACCCTTTAAGTGTTTGGATTAGTAAACAATCTGCAACAATACTCAGTAGCTGCTGATTTTTAGGTTGGCCTTTTAAAATGATATCTATTCCTGTTGTAGCTGTGCAGGTATCCTTTAATAAGCATTTTCAGACAGGATATTGTCAAAATATGACCTCACAGGTTTTTTAGCTGATGACTATGTAGTATTGTAATGCCATTCTCCTTATAATGGTTTCAAAGTATGTCTCGTACTCCTCTTTGAAGGGAGTAGCCCGAGTTTGTACAATAGTAGGGCGTGTTTTGTTTTTTGTTTTTTTGTGAATGCTTTGCTTGCCAAATATCCACACTTCATTGTATAGAGCAGTGTTTCTCAACTCCAGTCCTCAAGGCGCACCAACAGGTCATGTTTTCAGGATTTCCACTATTTTGCACAGGTGATTTGATCAGTTTTCACTGCCTTAGTAATTACCACAGCAGTTTCATCTGAGGGAAATCCTGAAAACGTGACCTGTTGGTGCGCCTTGAGGACTGGAGTTGAGAAACCCTGGTATAGAGTAGTTTTTACCTCCTTTGACATCCTCCATTTGTTTGGTACAAATCCACAAAATACTTTGGTGTTTCTAGGCAAATAAGTCGGCGCTTGGGCTCTATCCACCCGCGATTCAAATCGCCTAGGTGTGAAATTGCTGCGATTTTCCTCAGAATACCATAGTCGCGGCATAACGCAGGGCGCGTTTGCGATGCTATTGGTTAATGGCACTCCAATCACGGTGTGACTGTGTTGCGGTTGTTGTGAGCTAAATTGCATTGCAATCGCAGCAAAATTGCACGGATGTGCCATTAACTAGTAATTGCATCTCAAGCGCGTCCTGCGGTTTGCCTTGATTCTGGAATTGCAGTGATTACTTCGCTATTCAAATCGCATAGCCTTTGGATCTATGGATTTTGATCTGTTCTGAAGACGGTAGCATTAAATTTAGGTATTTATGGTTCTATAGTGGTTTGTGGTGTGCAGATTAAACCAACCTGAATAGTAAAATGGAGAGTGAGCACCATTTGTAGTTAAACGGCCACTACAAAAAAAATGCATCCTGGTAACTCTGTGGTTGAGTATTTGCGTTCCTTTTTCCCTCCTATTTCATACGCCTTTATAGGTGTCATCTCATTTATATGCAGACTAATCTGTCTCGCAAAAGTAGCAGTTGGAGGTTTAGACAAATCATAGAACACGCGATCGGTGGGGGGGCTTGTATTTGTGTTGGCGATTGTACACCTAATTTTTACTTGGTAAAAAAAAAAAAAATTTATACCTGCTCTAGTTTTTTTATGGAACAGCCTCCCTCCCCATATCGGGTCCCCCACCGGCAGTCCTGGCTCCTTGGTGTGCCACCATAGGAAGTTGCTTCCTATGGTGGCATACCTGCAGCCTGAGTTGCGCTGTCTGCATTAATTGATGCAGACAGTGCAGCTCAGCCTGTAAGATTTAGGCCCCTTTCACACTTATACGACTTGTCCCACGATTTTGTACTGCAAAATCGTATGACAAGTCATTCTCCATGATTTTCAATGACTACCATTCATATTGACATGACTTTAAGTTGTGCCGACTTCAAAGTAGTCCCTGCACTACTTTGGTCCAACTTCCATGCGAGTTGATGTCCATAGACCTCAATGTTAAACCTTCAAGTAGCATGCAAATCGTACCTGAATAATATAGACACGATTTCAGTACGACTTTGTAAGCACAAGCTGAGAATGATTAATGCCAAAGTTGTGGCAAAGTCGTACTGCTCCCAAATCGCGGCCGTAAAATCGCGCGACTTTGAAGTCGCACAAGTGTGAAAGGGGCCTTACCGAACGTTCAGCTTAACCGCTTCAGCCCCGGACCATTTGGATGGCCTAAAGCAGGGGTCTCAAACTGGCGGCCCTCCAGCTGTTGCCAAACTACAAGTCCCATGAGGCATTGCAAGGCTGACAGTTACAAGCTTGCATCTCACAGGCAGAAGCATGATGGGACTTGTAGTTTTGCAACAGCTGGAGGGCCGTCAGTTTGAGACCCCTGGCCTAAAGACCAGAGCACTTTTTGCGATTCGGCACTGTGTCGCTTTAACTGACCATTGCGCGGCCGTGAGACGTGGCTCCCAAACAAAATTGAAGTCCTTTTTTTCCCCCACAAATAGAGCTTTCTGTTGGTGGTATTTGATCACCTCCTGTGTTTTTGTTTTTTTTTTTTTTTTTGTTTTTTTTGCGCTATAAACAAAAAAAGCGACAATTTTGAAAAACTCATTATTTTTGACTTTTTGCTATAATGTCCCCAAAAAATATATTAAAAATTTTTATTTATTTTTTCCTCAGTTTAGGCAGATACGTATTCTTCTACATATTTTTGGTAAAAAAAATCGCAATAAGCGTATATTGATTTGTTTGCACAAAAGTTATAGCGTCTACAAAATAGGAGATAGTTTTATGGCATTTTTATTAATAATAATTTTTTTTTTTTTTTTTTTATCGTGACTGCGACATTATGGCGGATAAGTCAGACAATTTTGACACATTTTTGGGACCATTGGCGTTAATACAGCGATCGGTGTAAAAATGCATTGATTACTGTAAAAATGTCACTGGCAGTGAAGGGGTTAATGTGTGTCCTAGGAAGTGTTCTAACTGAAGGGGGATGTGGACTGCAGGGAAACTAACAGATCGCCTGTTCATACTTTGTATGAACAGAGGATCCATCAGTTCTCCCCTCAGAGGACCGGGAACTGTGTGGCCGTCTATGGTACCGACGTACCATGACGGCGATTCGCCTACCTGTGCCATTCTGCCGCAGTATAACTGCGACGGACGTTCAGCAAGCGGTTAAAGTGATTTGTAAAGTCTCACGTTTAAAAAAAAATAAAAGTAAACCTGTTGTGCTTATGCTGCTGTCTCAGCCAGTCAGGAGGGAGATTCCTGGATAGAGACTTGTGTACATCCCTGAATAGAGTTGGGGCTCAGATAAGTATTGGGGGGGGGGGGGGGGCTGTTGCACACAGAATGCATTAAGAAAAAAAAAACACCTACCTTTGCAACCCATTTAAGTATGGATGCAGCCTTAAAGCGTAGGTCTGCCCACCCCTGCAAAAATGTAAAAGCCAGCAGCTACACATACTGCAGCTGCTGACTTTTAATCTGACATTTACCTGTCCTGGAGTCCAGTGATGTCGGCACTGCAGCTGATGTTTCCATCAGCTGTCGGGTGCTGCCATTGTCGGTAAGGGAACCCGGTAGTTAGCATTATGGCTTCACGCTAGATCCCTACTGCACATGCGCGAGGCACCGCTGCGCTCTCCTACTGGCGTGGCGGGAGAGCTGCGCTGCTTCCTCCCTCGAAAAGGTTCCAAAAGTGGCAGTGGAGGGGGGGGGGAAATGAGCGGAAGTTCCACTTTTGGGTGGAACTCCGCTTTAATGCGGCTGACAGACTGCAACGTACAATGTGAATGTTATCTTGAACCAAGTATACTTTAGTCCTTGCGTATGCTTTTGAGGAGTATTTGTCTCTTTACAGTTGCAAAAAACTTTAGGCTCATCTACACCTATGTTGCCCTCTGAAAAGTGATCCGTGATGGACCACTTTTCACATGGTGATTGACAGGCAGCTGTGAGGTGAAATGTCTCCTCATTGCCTGTTTCAGCCCTTTTTAAAGCTAGTCAACCAGTTTGCTTTTAACGCCTACCAGACGTAAGTCCTTAATGGCATTTGTTTTTTTACCCTATTTAGTGTGGATCCAAGGGTCACTTGTCCAAACCACCCTGATGCCATGCTTGTGGAAGATTATAGAGCCGGGGACATGATCTGCTCTGAGTGTGGATTAGTTGTAGGTAAGTTATTCTGAACATGTTCTAAAGTAAACCAATATCCAAATATAGGAATAAAACCATGACTAGGAAATGCTTTTAATTTGACCAGTTTATTAAAGAGGAAGTGCAGTCTGCAGACATAATTTGTAATAAAAACCTCTTTGCCATCCTGAAGCTTCCCTCCAACCACTTTGCATAATATTTTATATATACTTTGATTATGTACTTGCCAAATATGCTGCAGAAATCTCCCTCCACGAAGTCTGGCTGCATCCATTTTAACTGTGGGCATCTGACTCTGCTGCCTGTTCACTTCCTGGATTTACAGACACACATAGAGGCACACCTGCAGCACTGCAGCTTTCATTGGCCCTCTTGATTCCCCCCCCCCCCCTTCCCTTCCTGGCACACTCTCTCAGGAGAGTCAGCTGTGCATGGTGTCATAAGCCTAGGCTTTTTAAAAGACAAGAAGGAAGTGGGCTGTATAAGGTATTTACTGGCAGAAAAAAAATGTTTTACTATCCAAAGTCAGAAGATTTAATAGATGGAAAGTTGGAAAAAAATACTGAAGTTCCACTTTAAGTAAATCAATATATTTTTTTACAGGTATTTATTGAGCCGTCTAGTTACGCAACTCTTTACATATACAGTATATTGTACATTCACATCAGTCCTCCCCCTCCCAGCGAGCTTGCAAGCTAAGGTCCCTACCTCACATTCATACATACAACTCAAAATATAGGACTAAATGGCTAGGAAATACATTTTCTTTGAAGAACATTTTGAACATACAGGCGGTCCCCAGGTTACAAACAAGATGGGGTCTGTAGGTTTGTTCATAAGTTGAATCTGTTTGTAAGTCGGAACAGGTAAATTTTGTTTTAAGTGTAGCTCCAACCAAAAAACTTTTTTAGCTTTTTTGGATAGCATAGAGAAGGGTTAAAACCAGTGTAACATTTGTTCCCATTCAGAAGATATCACCTCTGTCCCAATGACAATTGGGTTGTTGTGGAAACGAGCCTTGGTGATAAAGCATCAGTGGAGACACCTTTTTCCAATAACTTACAGGAGTGAACTTCCCTTCCTAGGGGTAGATTTCCTCTCACTTCCTGTTTTCTCCCTCCGTTTTTAACTAGGGGACCGCCTGTATATCAGTTGCTAGATTATTAGTTCTGTAATACGGAAGGATGTTACCATAATTTTGAGGCAGTACTAAGATCTGAATTCAGAAGTTGAACTGTCCACCAGAGCAGTCAATTGAGCACCACCTTTCCTTCACTGGAAACCAAAAATGTGTGTTTTCTCCAAGCGTCTTCCAGGACAGCCCATGAGACCTTGGGCTCCTCCTACCAGGACAGGAAACACGTCACCCCCACCAGATAAAAGGGCGGTCCTCCAGGCCCATGTCAGTAGTTTGTGTTTCCTCCGGACGGGGGGTAACATGTTCATGGAACCTGCTCCCATAGGCCTTATAAGCAGGGGCTTTGTATGGCTTTTTTCTGGGGCATATCACTTACCTCTTCCTCTTCCAGAAGCAGCACACTGCTGGGGAGGTTGGCTGTGTTGCTGTTCTCTGTCCTCAGTGCCTGGAGAGGGCCAGGACCGGTGTGAGGTCGTGCCCCTAGCGCAGTGCATTGCACTCTAGCTCAGCTGAGCTTCGGTTGTCCTTCCCTGCCGACAGCCTGGCTGATCTGAGCAAGGAATGGAGGAAGCCGCAGCGTTCGAGGGGGCGGAGCTATTGCGCTCCAAGCTGGCCCACAGGAAGTGCCTGGAGAGGGTTACTTCCGGGGCATATGACATCATCATCGGGCGCCGGAGACGAGGTTCCAGTCTTCATAAACGGCGCGAACAGAGAACGCTGGCTGCTGGTGTTTCTTGGTGTTAAGCAGCCAGGCTGTGGATGACCAAGAGGGGCAGAATGGATCCTCCTGCAGTACCTGCACAGGCAGCGGATGCAGTTCCCAACACCAGCACCTCACAGGTAAGCCTGGGGTGTTCTGTCACCAACTTGCTATCCCTGTGAGTGTTCCCTCCCCCTCCCCCCTCTGTAGTAGTGGGTGTAAGGGGACACATTTCCTCCCTCCTGCACGTGGTGTTACGGAGTGATTGTGTGGCTTTAATTACATTGTGGGTCATTTATTTTGTCTTGCAGACCAAGACTCAGGACAAGGCCCAAGCGCAGCCACTTAAAAGGAAATGTGCGGTTTGCGCAAACAAATTGAGCTCCTCATGGAGCAAAGCAGTTTGTCGCACCTTTTTATAGAAGGCCTAGTAAAGGATGACCCGGTTGCCTCTTGCCAGAAGATGCTTACTTCTGTTAGGGATGAGCTTGCGTCCACCTTCAGTTCCTTTAGAACGCTTATTGACAAGCTCCAGACTCCAGCAGAGAGTCCGTCTTCACTGAAGGCGTCAGTAAGCACTCCGCAGCAGGCAGAGAGTGAAGACTCTGAGGCTGAGGTCAGATCTACCCGTTCTTCTCTGGAAGAATCAGGGTCAGATACAGAGCCCAGAGATAGAGAATCCACTCGAGGCTCAAGATTTAAGTTATCTGTTGAGGATGTAGATGACTTATTAAAGGCTATCTATACTACCCTTGAATTAAGAGGAAGAGGTTCAGTTTTCCAAACATGATCTTATGTATAAAGGATTACATAAGAGAAAATCAAGAGTGTTTCCAGTTCATAGTTCTTTGGTTGATACTGTTAAACTGGAATGGGATAATCCTGAGAGAAAACCATTCTTCTCTAGTAACCTAAAAAGGAGGTTTCCTTTTGATGAGGACACTGCGCAGCCATGGAATAAGAATCCCAAGTTAGACGCACCTCTTTCAAAAGTTTCAAAAAACTCGGACCTGGCGTTTGATGATATGGGTACGCTTAACGATCCGATGGACAAGAGGGGGGATATCCTTCTCCACAGAGCCTGGGACTCAGCAGTTGGAAACATGAAACCAGCTTTGGCTTCCACTTGTGTGGCCAGAAATCTGGAGGTTTGGTTGACTCAGATTCAGTCACATCTGTCAGCAGGTACCTCCAGAGAGCAAATTTTAAAGTCTTTTCCTCTCCTATTTCAGGCAGTGGGTTTTTTGGCAGATTCTTCCGCTGAGTCGGTAAGAATGTCAGTCAGGACTTCGGCTCTAGTGAACTCGGCCAGGAGAAGCCTTTGGCTTAAGACCTGGTCAGGGGACTCGGCCTCCAAGTTGCGCATTTGTGGCCTTCCTTTAACTGGCGATCATTTATTTGGCCCAGGTCTACAAGAGGCACTGGAACGCACGGCTGATAAGAAAAAGGTGTTTCCAGAGAAAGAGTTCAGACAGCCAGAAAATTTTTTTCGTGGCCAAAACAGGCAACAGAGTCCTAGAGAAAAGGACAAGCAGGCCGAAAAAGCATTGGACTGGGCACAAAGGCAGAGGCAAAGGGGGAGTGCTATTTAACCCTCCAACAGCCCGCCAAGCCGCAGTGACTTGTGTTCCCCGGTGGGAGGGAGATT
The DNA here is from genome assembly GCA_037952835.1 of Lithobates septentrionalis. Taxonomy (NCBI): domain Eukaryota; kingdom Metazoa; phylum Chordata; class Amphibia; order Anura; family Ranidae; genus Lithobates; species Lithobates septentrionalis. The sequence continues at coordinate 1,218,955 of JBBDGP010001761.1, forward strand.
GAGGGCCTTCATCCCACAGTGGGCAGCAGTCACTCTGAGCCCCTTCGTCCTGGACCTAGTGACCAACGGGTACAGGCTGGAGTTTGTTCACCAACCACCAGAACGTTTGTTGGTCACATTTCCTCCACAAGATCGGGAGAAAGCGAGGGCTCTGGGTCTCCAGATCGGAGACTTATTAGATCAAAAAGTCCTGATTCCTGTTCCTCGATCGGAGCGGGGCAAGGGATTCTATTCCCATGTATTTGTGGTCAGAAAGCCGGCAGGAAAGTTTCGACTTATCCTGAATCTCCGGACCTTAAACAAGTCCATCAGATGCAAGCATTTCCGTATGGAGACTGTTTTTACAATCAAAAACCTACTATACCCAAACTGCTTTATGGCCACGTTGGACTTAAGGGATGCTTATCTTCACATCCCTATCCATCCAGCCTTCCAAAAGTTTTTGAGATTGGCAGTGAAGACGGGTATGGGGACCCGACATTTTCAATTTCAGGCCCTCCCCTTCGGTCTTTCCTCAGCCCCACGCATCTTTACGAAGGTGTTGGGGGAAGTGCTGGCTCCTCTAAGATTAAAGGCAATAACGGTTATCCCTTACTTAGACGACCTCCTGATAGTGGCAAAATCATACCAAAGGCTGTTGGAAGATCTCCAGGCTGTACAGGACTTCTTACAGTCCCTAGGCTGGCTAATAAACAAAGAAAAATCGTCCTTGATTCCGGCCCAGAAAGTAACTTATCTGGGTTACGATTTTTGCTCCGTGAACCAAAGAGTTTTTCTTCCTCAGGAGAAGATTACCAAAGTGTTCCAGACTATGTCAACATTGCAGACCAACCAGTCGGTCTCTCTGAGACAGGTGTCGAGGGCAGTGGGTCTTATGACCTCATGTTTTCCCGCAGTACCATGGGCGAGACTCCGTCAGCGTCCGTTACAAAGGTTTCTTTTAAGAAACTGGGACAGGGACGTAAGGTCCCTGGAGTCAAGGATCTGTCTTCCCGACAGGATAAAAAGAAGCCTGTGGTGGTGGAGAGCTGGTCAGCACGTAGCAGGAGGTCTCCCATGGTCCTTTCCCATTTCCCGAAGGATTACCACGGATGCGAGTTCCTGGGGATGGGGGGCCCACCTCAGCAATGCAGTAGCACAAGGAGAGTGGTCCCCAGAGGAGGCAAGGGCCTCATCCAATCAAAGAGAGCTGCTTGCAGTCCAGAGAGCCCTCCAGTCTTTTCAGATGGAGATCAGGGGTCACAACCTCCAAATCCTGTCAGACAATCAGGCTGATTCCAGAAGTCCTCCGGAAGTTTCGGCTGGAAGAGACGGATCTGATTCTAATTGCCCAGTTTTGGCCCAAGAGGCCATGGTTTTCCCTGCTACAGTCTCTGGTTTCAGAGCCTCCATGGAGTCTTCCGAAAAGGGAAGACCTATTATTGCAGGGTCCAGTATCACACCCTCAGGTGGTTTCCTTAAACTTGACGGCCTGGTATCTGAAGAAAAGATACTGAGCGCCCAAGGGTTCTCTGACAAAGTAGTCAGGACTCTCGTTAATTGCAGTAAGCCAGTTACTAGAGCCATATATTCCAAAGTTTGGAAAAGGTTTAACTCGTGGTTATCTGAAAATGATAGATTAACTCATGATATTCCGTCTATTTTGGAATTTTTCCAAGAGGGTGTCGACAAAGGTCTTTCTGTTAGTACCTTAAAGGTACAGGCGGCAGCTATTAGTGTGTTCCTCCAGTTTTCTCTCCTGGAAAATCCCACTATAGCCAGATTTTTCAAATCTATCTCTAGGGCCAGACCAGTAGTAGTGAGAAGTTGTCCAACGTGGGATCTGTCCCTAGTACTTCAAACTCTGGTAGAATTTCCGTTTGAACCTCTGGAAAGTATGTCAGTTAAGTTACTTACATTAAAAACTGTGTTCCTTTATAGCTGTTACCTCAGCTCGTAGGGTAAGTGAGTTGCAGGCCCTATCAGTTAGGGAGCCCTTCCTCACGATTTTTGAGGATCGAGTTGTGTTAAGAACCGATCCAGGTTTTTTGCCCAAGGTGGCAAGTACATTCCACCAATCTCAGAACATTGTATTGCCAACCTTTTGTAGTTCGCCACAGGGCGACTTAGAAAGAAAATTTAGTTTTCTAGATGTAAGAAGGATTCTCTTGGTCTATCTTGAGGTCACGAAGACCTTTAGGAAAACTGATGCCTTGTTTGTCCTCTTTTCTGGAGTTCACAAGGGGAATAGTGCATCTAAAGCCACATTGGCTAGATGGATAAAGCAAGCCATCTTGGAAGCTTACAAAATTAGGGAGGTCCCTACACCTTTTTGTTACTGCGCACTGAACTAGAGCCTTGTCTACGTCTTGGGCTGAGAGGGCTGGTGCCTCACCGGAACAAATTTGCAGGGCTGCCACTTGGTCCAGTTACTCGACCTTCATTAAACATTATCGCCTGGATCTCCTATCAGCTCAGGAGCAGGCGTTTGGTCGTAAGGTCCTTCAGGCAGTTGTCCCTCCCTAGACTGGTAAGTTCTGGCTCATCGTCTCATGGGCTGTCCTGGAAGACGCTTGGAGAAAAGCTGAGTTAGACTTACCGGTAACTCCTTTTCTGAGAGTCTTCCAGGACAGCCGGATTCCCCCCCCGGTATTGTCTGAAGTTATGTGTATTATGCATATGTTTTGCAGGGTCCTACGGTTCTTGAGAATACTGACATGGGCCTGGAGGACCGCCCTTTTATCTGGTGGGGGTGACGTGTTTCCTGTCCTGGTAGGAGGAGCCCAAGGTCTCATGGGCTGTCCTGGAAGACTCTCAGAAAAGGAGTTACCGGTAAGTCTAACTCAGCTTTTTTTTTTGTTTTTTAATGGGAAGTTGCTTCACTTTTGGTTCAATATCAGCCCACATTGGGGCATTTCTATTTCAGCCTAGCAATATGCCAAAAGTATAGCATGTGCTATTGAACATAGTGTACTTTTGAACAGAGGATGATATGAAGTATATACAAGCGCCGTATATAAGCTAAACAATTAGTATTAGTGTATAGCCAAAGGGCTAAAACACCTGTCTAGTTTTTACTGCCATGTGTCCCCACTTGGGATTCGCTGCCTTTATTTTTCCTGGTGACTTTTTTTCCCCATAGTGTCTTTCAGGACAGCCACCTATGAGAGAGACCTCGGCTCCTCCCTTCTGAGGAAACACCGCCTGGCCTAGATTTAAAAGGCGTGCTTCCCCTCTGGCTCCTTAGTTCTGGCGTTTTTCCTCCAGCAGAAGACGCTGCAAGGAACCGTGGCTAAAGGAAGCCAGGGAGACTGAAGCCTGTATGTCCGGGAAGGAGACAGGACTCAGGGGACTAGTAGCGGTGCTATGCCTCAGACAGGTTAACTGGCAGCCACGCTGTTGCCACACCAGCTTTCTGAAAGTTGTGTCGTGGGATGCTCTGGGGTCACACTTTCAGGTTCTCAGTGGAGAATCGGGAGGAGGCGCTGTTCTGGGGGGGGGGGGGCCCTACGGGTCTGGCTGGTAGGGGGGGGGGGGGGGTCCCAGGGCTCAAGACTGCCTCACAGAAACAGGGTTGCCTGACAGTTGAGCGGGTGGTAAATCCCACAGCCCCAGACTGTGCCACACCAGCGGTAGTAGTAGGGTACCGCACCCTTTCCTGCCGGTCACCCCCTCTGGGTGGGGAAAGGGGGGACCGGAGGTTTCCGTTTTTAGTTAAAGGCACAATACCCTCCACTGGGGGAGTGGTTGAGTACTGCTGTCCCCTGTCCTCATTACTTGGGGAAAGCCAGGACCACAGTGATGTCGGGCCCCATAAGCGCGGGTCGCATAGGTGGCATGGCGGCGTGCTTTCCCCCGCTGACAGCATGGCTTGTATGGGTAGGGGAAAGAGGAAGCCACAGTGCGTGAGAGGGCAGAGCTATTGTGCTCCAAGCTGGCCCTCAGGAAACATCCAGCGGGGTCACTTCCGGGGCTTATGACGTCATCAGCAGGCGCCGGGGACGCTGGTTACAGTCTCTCTATGGCGCAAACCACGAGCATGGATGGTAGCTCAGAGGCTAAGGGCTATGACTGGCTGCTGGGGACCCAAGTTCAAATCCCAAAGAGGCAAAGCCGTGCGTGCCCTAGGTACTGCACAGCACCTAAAAGAAAGAATCACCGCGCTAAATGATAAATACAGTAGACAATCAAGTAGGTGAACAAATGCCAAACAATTGAAAAAGAAGAGCAGCCGCTTATATATGAGATACACACATATAAACAGATAAACCAAAAAGAAGCAGCGCTGTAATTTGAATATAAATAAATCACAGAAGTGAATAGTGAAAATAAAAGTCCAAAGCAATCAAGTGCCAAATAAAGTCCAATAGGTGAAAAGGAATCTTCAAAGTGCAATGGGTGACCGGGCACCTGAGCCCCTTATTCGGCAAATAAAGTGGAACTGGATGGACCTTCACCACACCACAGTGTTAGATATAAAATGGGCGCTTACCAGATGGCAAGCTTATAAAGCTTGTGACCTAAACCCGGTCGGGGCCTTTCTTGAGAAGGGGACACCATATGGACACCTCCTCAGACCGTGGATGGCTCACTATCCTCCGTAAAGGAAACCAGGATGCCGGGAAGGCTATGCCCATAACCTGGAGTTAATCTCACAAACAATGCCCCAAAAAGAGAAGGGAAAGCAACATAGCGTAATCCTGATTGGATATTTATTTAAAAGACTTAAAATTACACTTAGTGTGTTGGATAAAAAGCAGCATGGAAAGCCGGCCGGCTAGTACGAACACCCGTCCTACAGACGGTGGATACGGCACGTCAGCACGCCCGACGTACGTTTCGTCACACTTCTGACGTCGTCTGGGGCACGGGCGACGCACTGACGTGTCACACATATATACCAAACAAATAAAACCAAGCCTCGAAATCAACGTAGGCCGGAAATCACCTTGCGCTCCACCCAGTAAGGGCGGAAGATATAGAAACGCCATCTTAGTTAGGGGATCCTATATTTTAACGGATCTAGATCAGTTAATGTAGTAAATGTTAAAAATTGGTGGGAACAAAAGGGAAAACAGGAGCGGAAAAAAAACACAATAAGCTCATCGGTAACACATATGGAAATGGATACCAATTTAAATTAGATCAGACTGAATAAAAATTGAATTCAGTTGTATTGGTTATACAAGGGCCCAGATTACCACAATGAGGGGCATACCTGGGCACAGTTATGATGTCAAAATCAATGGATATATTAAGTAATCGCATTAATGTTGAAATAAACAAAGACAAATTCCATATAGTAAAGCGGAGGGAAAGATGATTTCTCGGCCTCTTATACCAAACAGTTCAAAATGGAGGTACTATTATACAGTAACTCTATTACATATTGATTGGATATATATGAAAACAAAATTAGAAATATGTATAGACATAACAAATAGCCAAAAACCTCCATCATTTAAAGATTGGGGACAGAGCTTATAATTCATAAATTGCAACTGCACAGCACCTGCACCTCCTGCTGGTGGAACAGGGCAGTGGGCAATGTTTCATGGACGCTGGTGTTTAAAAGGTGAAGAACCAGCAGAGGCTGTCGACCACAAAAGGGGTGGGATGGACTCCTCTGTGACACCTGCACAGGCACCAGCACCTCACAGGTAAGCCTGAAGTGTTTGTACTTCCATGCACATCCTTTGAGTGTTTTCCCCCTTGCAACCAGTAGGGACTGGGTGAAGGGGAAACCTTTTCTTATCGTACATAATGGGACACAGAGCCATAGTAGTTACTATGTGGGTTATAGGCCACCTTCAGGTGATGGACACTGGCACGCCCTAAGACAAAAAGTGCACTCCATATATAACCCCTCCCACTACTGGGAGTACCTCAGTTTTTTCGCCAGTGTCTAAGGGGTTGGTCACGAGTAAAGATGTGCTGTGGTCTACTGGAGCAATCCTTGCTAGGGCTAGCCATGCAGACCGGATCCATTAAAAGTCTTTTTAGCCAAATTGAATGGTACCCGGGCCTTGTATCTGAAGAAACAAGGTCTTGCCTGTAAACTCTTCTCTTTTTGGAGAGCTGGACCCCCACATCCATGTCTCCATGCTTTATTTTGTTGAGAAATCACTTTGAATAGCATTTCTAGCCGTTGCCATTTTGAGTAAGGGCAGATGATTTATGAAGCATTTACTTCTGGAATCCATCTGCCCTTAGCTTAGACAGGCAGGAGGGCATGCTAAGTTGAGGGAACCCTCTTGCCTATGAAAACTCCTGTGATGTATGACACAATTTTGGCCTGAAATCGGTTATAAAAAAAGTATATACCCCACTATCTCTTTACTAAAGCTAGCAGCATGAGGATTAAAAATGGTTAATGTTGACTGAGGGTAAAATTCCACTTAACATTCTCTTCTGAGCTCTCCACTGTGGAATAAACGATCCAGAAAAAGCTCTAGATAAGTACTGATCATTCCTGCCATTGTAAAATGTCATTCTCGCAGTTTTTGCCTGTTTTATCGTTAACCTGTCCATCTCTCAGGTGATCGAGTGATTGATGTTGGGTCTGAATGGAGAACTTTCAGTAATGACAAGGCTACCAAAGATCCATCTCGAGTTGGAGACACTCAGAATCCACTGCTAAGTGGGGGTGACCTGACTACAATGATTGGCAAGGTAATGACTTTTATGAACCCAAGATTACCATAGGTGTTCATTTTATCTTCCAAGATGATCACAAAGGCATTGACAGTAATGTCATTGTATTTGTGAGAAACAATTCAGTCTCACTACTTAGCTGAGCACGATCTCGATCCAGCGATGTGCATGACAGCAGTGGCTCTCTGCTTTCTCCCTCCTCCATAGGCTTGGACAACATGATCCATTGTCTTCAACTGCTGACAATCACGCACAAGAAGGGGGGTATTAAATTAATAGAAGGTATTTTAGAAGTAAATGCATGATTAGAGAAAAATGGTGAAAACTTTCTGAAGATGCTTGATGTGACCCACATAAAGGGGTTTTTGACAACTCTTTGCTTTTCTAATGGTGCCATTACTAATGATTTGTAATGTTTTTATCAAAGGTTGTGCACCTCTCAAGTGAATGATTGATTGTCAGTTTTTGTTAGTGTTTGCAACATGTTTCTCATGTATTACTAATTTATCATCCATCTCAGTTAATTTCAACTAAAGTAGGGCACTTTTGACTTTGGATTTTTTTAAAAAAAAAAAAAAAAAAAAATTTGACCACCAGAGGGGTGAAATCGCAATGATTGAGGTTTTTTTGTTTAACTTGCAAAAAAAGTGTTTATGAAAGATTGAAACCTATTCTCTATTTCTGTGGTTTATTTTATTGACTTGCACCTGATTATGGAAAACCTGAACAGAGCATCAAACTAATGCAGCGTGCTTGTAGTCTCCGGCTGATGAGATCACTATGGAGAGATATGTGAACATATCACTGTCTACTCTTTGAAATGTGTAATAACCTGAATGAAGTCTTTTGACTGTCCAGGCAGAGCAGGGGTATTTGTTAATTTATTCATTGAATTTGTTTTAATCCTGATCCACAGGGAACAGGAGCAGCTAGTTTTGATGAATTTGGGAACTCCAAATATCAGAATCGCAGAACAATGAGCAGTTCAGACAGAGCCATGATGAATGCATTTAAGGAAATCACAACAATGGCTGACAGAATAAACCTCCCACGTAATATAATTGTAAGTACAAGTCTGGTAAAGTTGTTATGCAAATTAAAGATGCTGAAAATCTCCTAATTTAGAACTTTTTTTTTTTTTTTTCTTTAGGATCGGACTAATAACTTGTTTAAACAAGTTTATGAGCAGAAAAGCCTCAAAGGGAGAGCAAATGATGCTATTGCCTCTGCTTGTCTGTATATAGCATGTAGACAAGAAGGTGTACCTAGAACATTTAAAGGTATTTTTTTTTTTTTAATTGCTACAGATGGTTTTAACAGCCCCAGTGGCTTAGTGGTTAGCGTTTCCGCCTTGTAGAACTAGGGTCCTTTATATATAGGGGGGGGGGGAGGAGAGAAACAGCAGCACACTGATCTTCCCAGTAAAGGTGGGTGTGTCAGGGCAAATCCGCTCATTGAAGGAGAGCAGGCAGAGTTCCCAGTATAGCTAGAGAAGTGACCACAGTGTTCTTAGTGTGGTCAGTTTCTTCAAAGGGAAAGCAGAGAGACTAGCCGGAACACCAGGGATTTCACACAAAGGAATCTATACAAGTACATGATGCAGCAGAAGGTTATCAGGAATATGAAATGTTGGGGTAACAAACACGGTAATTGGGTCAGTTGAGTGTGCCCAAGATGGCTTGCTCATCTGCTTTTAGTCCCCAGTGAGAGCTATAAAAATGCATTTTAAATAGTACTGGTAATTGATTATTGCTCAGTAGCAATATAAGTTAAGTTGCATGGCCCAAAGCTGAGCTCCAATTCTATAAATAAGGCACAGATTAATGTACCTCTTTAATATACAATACATTATTCAATCTATTTTTTTAAAAGCAAGCCATAAGCAAGCGCGTAAGTTTTTAAATTTTACTTTATCAGCTGCTTGCAGTCCCTGTACAACAACGCAGACTGGTGAAAGGAAAAGCAGCACAAGGAGCCAATTAGGTTTGCTGTAGTGAAAGAAAACCTGCTGATTGGAGAGTGGCAGAGATGAGGTCTTGTGCTGCTTCTCTTTTCATGGTCTAGTCACTGGGACAGAATGGTCAGGTCCCCTCCCCTGTAGGACTGTACTGTGCGAGAGTGGTTCAACTCCTACCACTGAATGTATCTCTTCAGTGATTTGGTTCCCATTTGTTATAAATATTTGGTCGTATTGTGGTACAAAGGCATAGGAATAACAAAGTCTGAAGCCTTGTATCGGAACCTTGAAAAACTTCAAGTGGCACTTTTACTTCCAAAGCTAACCTACTATCCTCGATTTAATATAGTAAATGTGTGTTCTTTCAGCTGTAGGTACCAAACAGACACAATTTGTGGCATGTAATGTTAATATTTAACAGCTGGCAGAATAGGGGAAACTCCTCAGGTGTAATGTCTTAGTATGGGGACATTCATCCAAACCAGATGAAAATAAAGACTGATGTGTGTAATATACTTTTACACAGTATCAGGTAGTAGTAGTACATTGCTTGTACAATAAAGCCTAATTGTAGCTTTTAAAGTAACTGTCATGCATAGGGATTGCCATTGCCCCTTTTTGAAAATGCTAGTTGATTGGCTGTCTGGCCTCAATACTTTTGAGTCAGACCTGAAAGAAGCATGCTGTGTTTAGAAGTCAGAATTTCTTATGTCTGTACTTATTGGGGTTTACAGACTTGTAAGGTAGTGCAGCCAAAGAATTAGCAGGGCTACTAATTTTCATAGGCAAAGGTGGAGGCTGACGAAGGGTCCGGCGTTGATAGACTTGGTGGTGTGGGCTGAGTGCTGGGGCTGCGCTATGAAGCACAGTGTTTCCAAGCCTCCACTTGTTCCGGGTCCCGTGTGGCATGCAACGTCCCTGCCGGATGGAGCGGGCTCCAGCTCCTGAAATGCAGGAGGAGGCAGCCTTGGTAGGTGTATTTCCAGTCCTTGCAGCGCAAGGACTGGGAAAATTAAAAAATCTGCCAGATGTCTGAAGCCTTCTGCAACATGAAGCCAGTGGAACTGCTGGCGGGAGCAGGAGCCACAAGCACCAGCCAGGCCAAAGTAGGAGAGGCAGTAGTGGCCTCTGTCAGTTCTTTGCACCTGGGCTATGTTTGTTTCCCTCCCTGCCTCCCATAATAGGGGGGAGGAGGGGAGCCTGCATCACGCTCCTGAGGTGATGGCACTTGGGAGCGTTATAAGGACAGTGATACTGTGGGGTGTTTTGTCACTGTTTTTATTGGTGTTGGGTCTGCTGGGGAGGAGACCTGAACATAGTGTTTTATGTGGAAGTTTTGTGTGCTTGCTGTCTTTCAGGCAAAATCCAAAGAAGACCAAGCACATATTCCCCTCCTCCCCAAAAAGATGTCCCTCCTGTAAAGCCTCCCTTAGGGACTCTTAGACCAAGCCATGATGCAGGTCCTGCATAGCAGATCTAGTCAAGGAGGAGACTTCCTCAGCGGCTTCCTCTACCCAACCTAGTGAAATACTCACTTCTTTCCAGGAAGAGTTGGCAGACAGATTTCAGTCCTTCTGCTTCTCCGTCTTATCTGGATAAACGTCCGGTGGCACATTCTAGGGGTAGCTCTCCATCCAGCCCTCGCGTGTTCATTCCAACCCTTACGGTGGTCGGAAGAGGAGGAGGGGAAGGGTTTCCCTGGGGTCAGATGAAGGAGAAGGCGAAGAAAGGCATCTTCCTCCCTCTACAGGCTGTCCCTGGAAGAGGTGGACGGCCTATTGAAGACTATACATGCCACCCTGAAAATCAAGGAAGATGAGGCCCAATTATCCCTGCATGACAAAATGTATCGGTATAAACGAGGTCAAGCATCCTATGTTAACGGTGCACAAAGCTTTGTCAGAGGCTATAAAGAGGGAATGGAAAGACCCGGAAAAGGTCCCCCTTTTTTTTTTTTTTTTTTTTTTCCTGGTCACTTGAAAGGAGATATCCTTTCGATGAGGACAGTGCGCAGGTTTGGAACAAAAGACCTAAACTTGACGCAGCCTTCTCACAGGTATTGCAAAATACCGACTTGGCGTTGGAGGACATGGGTGTCTTGAAAGACACTATGGATAAGCGCTGATTCCCTGTTAAAAAAGGCCTGGGTCTCTATGCTAGCCAATCTCAAGCATGTGATGGCGTCAACTGTAGTAGCCAGGAATTTGGAACACTGGTTAAAACCGTTAAAAGACCATATTGAAGCGGGGACCTCTCGCAAAGATTTTCTGGATACTCTGCCAGCCTTACAAAAGGCAGTAGGTTACGTGGCAGATGCCTCGGTAGAATCCGTGAGGATGTCTGCAAGATCTTTGGCATTAGTTAATTCAGTACAGAGTATCATGGGTTAAGACGTGGTCAGGCGATTCAGCCTCTAAGGCGAAGCTTTGTGGACTTCCCTTTGAGGGGGATCTGGTGTTTGTCCCTGATCTTGATGCTGTTTTAGACAGAACAGCAGATAAAAAGGCGGCCTTTCCAGCCAAGAAGAAAGTTACCCCACAGGCTAAGACGAATTTGCGTCCTTTTCACCAGACCCGGGATTCAAAGAAAACAGGACAGAAGAGACCCTGGCGGTCCCAAAGGGGTCATGGAAAGACTGGGGTGTTCTGTTCCCCCCACCCCCCCGTCTCCCCCAGCCAAGCCGCAAAGAACCATTGACTGTTTTATGACTGTGAAAGGAAGGCTGCAGTTCTTCCCACAGTGGGAGGGGTTGACATCCAGTGCGTTTTTGTCCTCAAGGTGATCTCGGAGGGCTATGGGCTGGAGTTCTCCGAAACCCTACCATCTCGGTTTAACGTGAGAAAACTTCTTCCCAGCATCCATAGATCTCAGGGACGTGTACTTACATGTACCCATAGCACCAGCATCACAAAATGTTCTGCGTTTGGCAATCAAGACTAGGGGTAGTATCGCATCTTCAGTTCAGGGCCCTCCTGTTTGGTCTCTTTTATGGACCACAGCAGCTAGTACAAAGAGTGATCATACAACTCCCTAAAGTGACAAATACCAATGGTGTGCAGTGCTCTATACTAATAACATACTGTATACAAAAAATGAATGCGTAAAAGTCCAAAATATGATGGTAATGTCCCAAAATATTAGTGCAAACAGTCCGTAGTGTGACTTGGGCATCCATCGTGTGTTTCAAAGATCATCCAGTGGTTCAATATAGTACATCTTTCTTTTTCATACATTATGGGACACAGTCAGGCTAATATTACCTGCTGGGTTATACTTCATCATTAGGTGAATGGACACTGGTAGACCAAAGGTCTTCAGACAGGAAGTGATCCCCCTATATAACCCCTCCCATACAGGAAGCACTTCAGTTTTTTTACCAGTGTCTGCAAGGTGTATGGCACGGTTTGTTTGAGCTCTCTGAGCTCCATGTCTCTAGTCCCACAAACGGTTCCAAAAATTAATCAAGGGGTTGACCGATCAGATCCATTTGGCTTTAATGCTTAGATAAATGGTACCCAAGCCTCGCAAAGACGACTCAAGATCTGCAAGGTTTTGCCTGTAACGTGGCCTCCGGGCGCTGGACCCAGCGGAGTGGAAATCCTGGACACTACAGCGCTAAGATATTTCCTGCAGGGTGCTGTACAGGTCCAAGGGAGTGGGCCCTAAACATGAAGGGTTACCCAGTCCTTGAAGGTCCAAGTGACAGGAACCCGCCATGAAGGGTGAAAATTGGGCCCTTAGTTTCTAAGTGGCCCTGTGCCTGGACGGGTAAGTGAAACCTCTTTTATTATTGTGGGGTGTCCCAGTGATTGTAACAATCAGTCAAGCTAGCTAAGGGCTGGACACCTGTGTGCGATGACCATACAGGGGACTTCTGGGCTAGCTGTGGGTGTTTGCAAAGTGTGTACTTTTTTTTTTTTTTTTTTTTTTTTTTTTTTTTTTTCTCATGTCTGGCTGTGTTTTACCTGTATGATGGCCGCTGGGCTCAGCAATTTGGCAGCCATGGCACACGTGGCTTCGCTCGCACATGCGCCGTAGCCTTTATCTGGGCGCACCAAAATTTGCATCGTACGTAAATACAGTCACGCCCATTCGCTGGGACCGCGCACATGCGTGCATAGAACATTCCGGCGCAGGCCAAGCATGTGGTGCTTCGAGAAGGCAGCTGTGGGACACATAGCTGGCTCTGAACAAACACTTGCAGTGGTTCTTTTTTCCTTACCCTGGTCACGTGAGTCACCAGGTGTTGCTTGGCAGGCTAAAGGTGCTAGCAGGATTGTTGCATAGGGGCTTGGTGAGCCCTATTAAAGGGTCTCCCTTCTGAGGTGTTTTAATTACACCCAAGTTCTCTGTTTGCAGGCATTGAATGTCTTTCAAAAAGAGGAGCAGGACTAACACCACAGGGAAGGGCACACCTACGTCATCAGTAGTTCCTGATGAACCTAGTTGTATCCCCTGAAAGACCAGAGGCTCCCTGGCAATCTGAGCCGCTGCGCCTATCTGGTATTGTGCCTACAGTCAACGCTGCTGCTTCAACATTTATCACTAAGGATGAACTGTCCTCAGCCCTAGCCGGGTTAGAGCACAGAATTGCCGGCATGATTGCCTCCATCCCACAAGGTGTCAGGAAACGTGAACGATTGGATGGGGAAAAGCTTAAAGGATTCGGTGGAGTGCCCGGCAGAGCCTGCTTCCGAGAAATCTGGACAAAAAGATATCCTTTAAGTTGCCTCTTGCAGAGGTGACTGAGCCCCCCCCCCCCCCCCCCCCCGGTCCTCTTTGGGAACTCTGAGACCATTTCATGATAAATTTGTTAAACAAGAACTTAACTTGTACAGGGCTTGAAAGACCCTGTTGACAAGAAATTGGAATTATTAAAAGCTTCCTTTTTTTTTTCTTGGCCAGTTCAGGTATTCAGCCAGCTGTTGCAGCAATTGGTATTTGCCAGTTCGTAAAGGATCAGGTCAAATGGCCTGATAGACCTAACCAGGAGGATGATCTGCCTGAAAGTAAGACAGATATTCGAGTGCTGTGTTTTGCTGTTGATGCTTTAAAGGATTCAATACAGCAGGTTTCTCATCTGGCCCCTGTCTGTACATATGCGCAGACTTTTATGGCTTAAGAACTGGTCAGCCGAGCTTCCTGCTAAAAAGTTATTGGCTGGTTTCCCATTTCAGAGGGAACATTTATTCGGTGATCACTTGGACAAATATATCAAAGATTTCCTGTGAAGAAAAGCACCGAACGTCCCTAGTTTAAAAACCCAGGGACTGCTTCCTCAAATGTCTCAATGTCAGGGCTGTTATGCCACCAACAGGGCGCTAGGGCCAGTGCCAAGCCGCAAGGCCAGGGCCAGAAAAGGCCCTGGGTCCAAAATTCTTCTAAAACCAGTACCAAGCACTTTGCGGACATTTGGAAAACAACAATTCAGGACGAGTGGGTCACCTCAATTGTATCTCGCGGTTACAAGCTGGTATTACGAGGGGGTGCCCCCTCAGGTTTCTAAGATCCAGCTTTCCCTCGGATCCTCCAAAAAGAAACGCATTGCTTCAGGCACTACTAGTGCATCAAGGAGTGATTGTAGAGGTTCCGATATCCAAAAGGGGCACAGGGTTTTACTCAAACCTATTTACAGTTTAGAAACCAAACTGGGACACAAGGCCCATTTTGGACCCAAGATCCCTGAACAAGTATCTTTTGATACAGTCCTTTCGGATGGAGTCTGTCCACTCAGTAGTAACCTCACTCCAGAGGGGAGACTTAGCCTCCATTGATAGGTACGTGTAGGTACGCGTCCTATATCTTTCAGCCTCATCAGATGTTCCTACGTTTTGCAGTAGAGGAAAGTCATTTTCAGTTTGTGGCTCTACCCTTCGGGCTTGCTACAGCTCCCCGAGTGTTAACAAAGGTCTTAGCACCAGTACTGGGTCACTTAAGGGCCCAAGGGATCCTGGTGCTCGGGTATCTGAACGACCTCTTGTTCAGAGATCACTCAGTACAGGCTCTAGAACAGAGCATAATATACACAGTGAAGTATTTGAAAGGCTTAGGCTGGATCATAAATACCAAAAAGTCAGCCTTGAGACCAGCTCAAAGTCTAAGATATTTAGGTCTGATTCTAAACCCGGTCCACGCAAGATTATTCTTGCCACACGTAAGGATCAGGTGCGTCCAGATAAAGGGCACCAGACAACCCTCCATTCGGCTCCGTATGAGTCTTCTAGGGAGGATGGTATCCTCCAAGGTGGTGCCATATGCCCAGTTCCATTCCAGCCTTTACAACAAGACATCTTGTTGGCTTTGAACAGAGAAAAGCCCTGGATTATCCAATGTGCTTATCTAACCTCAGGCATGCTTAAGCCTAAACTGATGGTTCCAGGATCTGAACCTGCCAAAGGGAAAGTCCTTTCTCCCGGTAACTTGGAGAGTACTGACTACAGATGCCAGTGTGTGTCTGTGTGTTTCTCTCTACTGTAGACGGGCTCAGGGGAAATGGTCAGGGACAGAGCAGACGCTGCCCATCAACATCCTAGAATTGCGGCCAGTACGTCTGGCCCTACGGTCCTGGACGGTGGAGCTTCAGGACTGCCCCATAGGTTCAGTCCGACAATGCCGCGGCAGTGGCCTATATAAATCACCAAGGCGGTACCAGGGGTCGTTCAGCTCTGAAGGAGGTGAACTACATACTAGCCTGGGCAGAGGGACATGTGCCACTAATATCGGCAGTCCATATCTATCCCGGGAGTAGAGAACTGGAAGGTTATCTCAGCCGCCAGCAGATCTGCCCGGTGGAATGGTCCCTACACCCAGAGGTGTTCCAGGAAATTTGCCAAGGTTGGATGGCCAGAGGTCGACCTACTGGCATCCAGGTTCAACAAGCTACAGCAGTTTGTCTCGAACAAGAGATCCTCTGGCAATTGGAGCAGATGCTCTGATAGTTCCATGTAACCAGTACTTCCTGGTTTATGCTTTCCCTCCGATCCCTCTCCTTCCACATTTGTTGTGCAGGATTTGGTAAGAGGGGGTGCCAGTCATTCTGGTGGCACCAGCCTGGCCCAGAAGGCCCTGGTTCCCAGAGATTGTGAGACTGACAATAGAAGGGCCATGGACACTTCCACGTCGCCCCGATCTACTATCTCAAGGTCTTATATTCCACCCCAATTTACAGTCTCTAAATTTGACGGCATGGCTATTGAAGCCAGGGTGTTAAAGGACTGTGGCATCTCGGGACTAGTGGTGTCTACTCTAGTGAATGCTAGAAAAGCTGTCGCTAGGAAGATTTATCATAAGGTCTGAAAGACTTGTATTGCTTTTGTGTGAAGCAAGAAAATGGCATCCTCCAAAATGTGTGATTGTAAGAATTCTCTTTTAAACAGTCAGCTGTGGAAATCAAATTGGCTTTGAGTACAATCAGAGGTCAGGTTTCGGCCCTATCAATATTCATCCAAAGGCCTTTAACCTCCCATTCACTGATCGGAACCTTTTATGCAGGGGGCAACTCGCTTGCTTCCCCCTACTAGGTCACCTATGTGTCCTTGGGACCTGACCTTGGTGCTGTCTGTGTTACAGAAACAACCATTTGAACCTATTAGGAAATTTCATTAGACTTGCTGTCACACAAGAGAGCCTTCCTGATGGCTATCACCTCAGCTAGAAGGGTGTCTGAGTTGGTGGCCCTTTCATGCAGGGAACCGTACTTGATCCTTCACTGTGACAGTCGTGTTACGACCTATTCCATCCTTTTTGCCAAAAGTGGTGTCGGCCTTTCATTTAAATCTGGACATTATTTTGCCTTTTTTCTCTCAGCCTTGTTCGGCGGAAGAGAGACGACTGCATTCTTTGGACGTTGTCCGGGCAGTTAAGGTGTATTTGTCTAGATCTGCAGAGATCCGAGAATCGGACCCTTGTTTTTTTGTTTTACCAAAAGGACCCAAGAAGGGGCAGGCAGCTTCCAAAGCTTCATTGCCAGTTGGGTCCGTCAATTGGTCTTTCAGGCCTACGGTCTGAAACATAAAGCTCCTCCCCTTTTTTTTTTTTTTTTTTTTTTTTTTTTTTTTTGGGTGAGAGCTCATTCTGCCAGGGGTCTAGGAACCTCCTGGGCATTTCGCCATCAGGTATCTGTGGCTCAGATTTGTAAGGTTGTTACCTGGTCTTCAGTATATACGTTCACAAAATTTTATCAAGTGGATGTTCGACCAGCCAAGGATTCGGCTTTCAGCCGCAGTGCCGATTCAGCTGCCGTTTAAGTTCTGATGGCTATTGTTTGGTAGGGAGTCTCCCTCCTCTCAAGGCTATTGCTCTGGGACGTCCCTGCAGGTAATGAATATTAGCCTAACTCTGTGTCCCATGATGTATGAAAAAGAAAATAGGATTTTTACGTCGTACTTGCCTGTAAAATCCTTTTCTTTGAGTACATCATGGGACACAGAGATCCCTCCCCTCTTTTTTTGAGGATTCTGTGCTTGCTACAAAACTGAAGGGCTTCCTGTATGGCAGGGGTTATAGAGGGGATCACTTCCTGTCTAAAGACATTTTGGTCTACCAGTGTCCATTCACCTAATGATGAAGTATAACCCAGCAGGTAATGAATATCAGCCTGACTCTGTGTCCCATGATGTACTCAAAGAAAGGATTTTACAGGTAAGTATGATGTAAAAATTCTATTATACACTCACCAGAAACAGGTGAACTTGCAGTCTTAACCACTTCAGCCCCGGAAGGATTTACCCCCTTCCTGACCAGAGCACTTTTTACAATTTGGCACTGCGTCGCCTTAACTGCTAATTGCGCGGTTATGCAATGCTGTACCCAAACAAAATTTGCGTCCTTTTCTTCCCACAAATAGAGCTTTCTTTTAATGGTATTTGATCACCTCTGCGTTTTTTTTTTGTTTTTTTTTTTTGCGCTCTAAATGGAAAGACCAAAAATTTCGAAAAATAATATTTTCTACTTTGTTATAAAAAAAAAAATCCAATAAACTCAATTTTAGTCATACATTTAGGCCAAAATGTATTCGGCCACATGTCTTTGGTAAAAAAAAAAAAGTCAAGTGTATATTGGTTTGCGCAAAAGTTATAGCGTCTACAAACTAGGGTACATTTTCTGGAATTTACACAGCTTTTAGTTTGACTGCCTATGTAATTTCTTGAGGTGCTAAAATGGCAGGGCAGTACAACCCCCCCCCCAAATGACCCCATTTTGGAAAGTAGACACCCCAAGCTATTTGTGGAGAGGCATGTTGAGCCCATGGAATATTTTATATTTTGACACAAGTTACGGGAAAGTGACATATATATATATATATTTTTTTTTTTTTTTGCACAAAGTTGTCACTAAATGATATATTGCTCACACAGGCCATGGGCATATGTGGAATTGCACCCCAAAATACATTTAGCTACTTCCGAGTATGGGGATACCACATGTGTGGGACTTTTTGGGAGCCTAGCCACGCCCGAAAACCAATCACCGCCTTCAGGATTTCTAAGGGCGTAAATTTTTGATTTCACTCCTCACTGCCTATCACAGTTTCGGAGGCCATGGAATGCCCAGATGGCACAAACCCCCCCAAATTACCCCATTTTGGAAAGTAGACACCCCAAGCTATTTGCTGAGAGGCATGGTGAGTATTTTTGCAGCTCTAGTTTGTTTTTGAAAATGAAAGACAAGAAGAAGAGTTTTTGTTTGTTTGTTTGTTTGTTTGTTTGTTTGTTTGTTTTTTTTTTTTTTTTCAATTTTCAAAACTTTGACAAAGTGAGGTCTGCAAAATACTCACTATACCTCTCAGCAAATGGCTTGGGGTGTCTACTTTCCAAAATGGGGTCATTTGGGGGGTTTTTGAACTGTCCTGGCATTTTATGCACAACATTTAGAAGCTTATGTCACACATAACCCACTCTTCTAACCACTTGAAGACCAAGCCCTTTCTGACACGATTTGTTTACATGAAAAAATATTCTTTTTTTGCAAGAAAATTACTTTGAACCCCCAAACATTATATATTTTTTTTAAAGCAAAGGCCCTACAGATTAAAATGGTGGGTGTTTCTTTTTTTTTTTTTTTTTTTATCACAGTACTTGCGCAGCGATTTTTCAAACGCATTTTTTGGGGGAAAAAAAACACACTTTTTTTTTATTTTAATGCACTAAAACACACTATATTGCCCAAATGTTTGATGAAATAAAAAAGATGATCTTAGGCTGAGTACATGGATACCAAACATGACATGCTTTAAAATTGTGCACAAACGTGCAGTGGCGACAAACTACATACATTTTTTAAAACCTTTATAGGTTACCACTTTAGATTTACAAAGGAGGTATACTGCTAAAATTACTGCCCTCCATCTGACCTTCGCAGTGATGCCTCACATGCATGGTGCAATTGCTGTTTACATTTGACGCCAGACCAACGCTTGCGTTCTCTTTTGCGCGAGAGCAGGGGGGGGGGGCAGGCGTGCTTTTACTTATTTTTTTTGCTTTTTTCTTATTTTTAAACTTTTTTTTTTTTTTTTTTTTTTTTTTTTTAAATGGGGTCTATTAGACCCTAGATCTCTCCTCTGCCCTCAAAGCATCTGACCACACCAAGATCGGTCATGAAATGCTCGTAGCTTCCGGTTTCTTAGGCCATAGAGATGATTGGAGCCATTCTGGTCTCTGATCAGCTCTATGGTCAGCTGGCCGAATCGCCGGCTGTATTCTCAGGTTCCCTGTTGGGACGGGAGAGCCAGAGAAAAACATGGAAGACGGGGGGGGGGGGGGGGCATTCCCTCCCACTGCTTGCTTCTGGTATAACCACTCAGTCGTGAATGGCATACCTGAAAACAAAAAAATGGTTAACAATAAAACACCGTAAACAGTAAAGTATAAAAAATTACATACCTGAAAAGTAAACATGATAAAACATAACAATAAAACATTGCAGAATAGAATACAGTAAAAGAGCAGAACAATAGAGGGAGAATAGAGCGAGAGAGAACAATAAAACGACAACTATTTTTGTTTTTTTTTTTATTTTATAAATTTACACTTTTTTTTTTTTTTTTTGTAACTTTTATAACTGTAACCGGTTCTAGGTTCGGGTCTCAATTTTTGGTTCTTGGAAGACCCTGTTAAAGTGTGCCTAGTCTGTGCAGTGCTGTACCCTACGCTAATACTCAACTAGTGTATGGTAGCGTTCAAAACATTCACCAATGCAAAGACCAGGATTGTCAGGACAGGAGGGAAAATAGCGGGTGTCACGTCTATATCCGCGCTTGCTGCAGACACGACATCTTTTTTGGGGGGGTACTAGGGAGGACATAAAGAAAATGCCTCTCATGCAGCCAACTGCATTTGGTTGGGGATGTGAATGGGGGAAGTGCGGGTGCTGCAGAAGTGGTGGGTTCCCAATTACAATTGGCGAATGCAGCAGGAAGGGCACTATGGGCACGACGGGCCTGTGTTTGTCTTCTTCTTGGTGGCAGCAGGACACTACGTGTGCTTGCCACCTCACCAGCTTGAATTGCACTTATGGGACTCGCCACATCACCAAGTGTTACTGCAGTGCTGGTTTGACTACGACCGGGGTGTACTAGGCCGCTGGCGCTTGCCAGTTCACCAAAACGCTACCAAAAAAAAAATCTTAGCGATTGCAGGGATCAGGCCTGACTCTGCAAACGCTGCAGTTATGCGTTTAGTGTTTTGTAAGTGTCAGTGATCGATCGATACTGCACTTGGGTGGGCTGGGCTGGGCCGGGCGGAGGGGCAAAACGCAGGTGCTAGCAGGTATCTGGGCTGATCCCGCTAACGCTGCGTTTTTGGGAACTCTAAACTGCTGGGGACACTAGTATAGTTATGATCAGATATTGATCCGTTCAGATACTATACCACTAAGGGAGGTATATGGTGCGTGCGTGTTAGCGCTAGTGGCGCTAACCTGACGCTGCCTGGGGCGATGTATATCACCGCCGGGCGATCAGGGGGCTAAACCTTAGGTAATAAACTGCGGGTGCCCTGACACTATAAAAAATAAACTAACCAGCGTCACCCGTAACAGTTATACGGTGATCACTGGTGAAAGGGTTAACTAGGGGGCAATCAGGGGGTTAAAACCTTTATTAGGTAGTATATGGGGATCCCTGACTCTATAAAACGCTGACGGCGAACCTAAATATTTACCTCACTAACTAGCGTCACCAGTGACACTAATACAGCGATCAGAAAAATGATCTTTAACTTTATTAGGGGGCTTAGGGGGGTACCTTAGACCTAAAGGGGGCTAACACTAACTGCCCTACCACACTAACTGTCACAAACTGACACCAATGCAGTAATCAGAAAAAAAAAAAACTGCTTGGTGTCAGTGTGACATGGGGGGGGGGGGGGGGGGGGTGTAAAGTATGACTGGCATGTTCTACTGTGTGTGTTGGTGTAACTCACTCGGATGTCTTCTCTCCTCGGTGCCGGAACGGAAAATACCGAGCCGAGGAGAGATGACATCACTTCCTCTGCCTCTGTGTACTATACAGAGGCAGGGGAAGATTCTCATTAGCTGGGAGCGATCGCGAGGGGGGGGGGGCACGAATGGATGGCCTCCCCCTCATATCTGAACGCTTGTGAAAACCGAATCATCCGTGAGCCTCCACCAATATATGCATTTACCAGAAGTAAGGCAAAGATCAGCTTTTATCAGCTTTTATGGAGTGGGGGAATCG
The DNA here is from genome assembly GCA_037952835.1 of Lithobates septentrionalis. Classification (NCBI taxonomy): domain Eukaryota; kingdom Metazoa; phylum Chordata; class Amphibia; order Anura; family Ranidae; genus Lithobates; species Lithobates septentrionalis. Next base: position 1,240,239 of record JBBDGP010001761.1, read on the forward strand.
CCCAACCTTTCTTGCCAATTGAGTGGAGGGATTCTGAAAGCTCTTAAGTGGTGTAAAGAAAGCTCACCACCGGAAACCCATAATGTACTAATAGTGTAGTAGTATTATTAAAATGGAATAAAAGCAGAAACTTGATAACAACATTCATGCACATGAAACGTGTTAGCAGGGGCTTATGTGCTGACATTATCGCTGTCGCATCCTCGTGCTAGGAGTGGCGTCCATTACTGGAAGTCTGGCCAATTAGATTTTTCTTTGCTGCAGCATTGTATCTGCTTTTATTCTATTCAAGAATCTGGGTACTAATATATTGTATTGGTAGAGTTGATTCAGGGATAACTGATTTTCTGTTGGGATTTTTTTCCCCCGCTGGAGCAAGTTGGATCATGCTATATTGGGGATTTTTTGCCTTCCGCTGGATCAACTGTTTTTTTTTTTTTTTTTTTTTTTTGTTTGTTTGTTTTTTTGAACTGGATGTGTGTGGGTTTTTTTTTTTTTCTTTTGCTTTATTTAAAAAAATAAAATAAAAACAGGCACTGGGATGCAGCTTTTTATGTGACAGAGGGGATGGTATAATCGGTGGCTTAAACTCTTTAAATGTCAACAGTACGCCAAAAAAAAAACCCCTAATGCCAATTTTACTTACCTGAATCCCCCCAGTCACATGGCAGTGACAGCCCAATCCTTCTCTCCTCTTCTATTTTTTATTTATATTTTTTCCTGTGGGTCCTTTCGGCTGTTCATGTCACTACCTGCGTGACGTGGACACTTCCTATTGGTTGTTCAGTAGTGGGGGTCACCTTTGTCATCTCACGGACCTAGAATATTAAGGCTGTCATGTCAATAGCACGGGGGGTGGAGAAGGGTAGCTCTGGCAGTAATGAGGGACTTGGATGAGTATATCATGCTTCACCAAGTAAGCACAGTAAAGTCTGTTAGGACTGGTTATAGGTGTTGGTGGGATGAAGAGAAAGGAGGGGATGTCGTTCACTTTTACATGTCCCCCACATATCCTCTCTAGATTGGTGCAGACAGTGACTAATTGTAAGCACAACATTTTGTAACTTCACCTGTAACTACTTTTGACAGTATCTCATACTATTGTAACACTTTTTTTTTTTTTTTTTTCTTTCTGGGTTTGTTTTAATTAGCCCCATCTGAAAAATTATTTGATTTTTATTGAAAGGTTGTCATTATGAAGGGACTACAGTGGTGTAATTATTGTTTACTTTGTAGAAATCTGCGCTGTCTCAAGAATCTCCAAGAAAGAAATTGGCAGATGCTTCAAGCTGATCTTGAAAGCTTTGGAAACAAATGTGGATTTGATTACAACTGGAGATTTTATGTCCAGGTTCTGTTCAAACCTGGGCCTGACCAAACAAGTACAGATGGCTGCGACTTACATTGCACGCAAGGCTGTGGAGCTGGACTTAGTTCCCGGACGCAGTCCCATATCGGTGGCAGCTGCTGCCATTTACATGGCTTCACAAGCATCTGCTGAAAAGAAAACGCAGAAAGGTTAGTAGAGCACTTATGGAATGGTCAGTCGACTGTACAAATAATTTTTCTGAGGTTTGACAAATTGCTTGCAAGATAGTTTAAGGAGTTCAGCATTGTTGTATGCTATTTAGTATACTTAATGTGTGTGTTTCTGTGTTCATTCTTTAATATAAATATTTTCCCTGGAATTCTTAAAGATTGGCACAGACAGATTTAGTGTCTTGCGTGCGTTTTTAAAAGTGGCATAGTAGCGCCAAGTTTATGTACCTATCTTGAACTTTTACTTGAATTTGGCTCATGCTGTACCACTTTTAGAACACAATCTGTCGCTGTGCGCCCAAATTTTTATTTTTTTGCTTTAATTGGCTTCACTTTTGCAATGTGCGAACGGTCAGTGTTTTATTTTGAATGTGAGTCACAATGTAGTAGTGGAGCAAATTAGAACTACCTGAATTTGGCACACTAGCCACTGTCAGAACCAAAACTGTCAGATGTGTTTTTTTGTTTTTTTTTTTAAATTGGGTCGTGACACATTAAGAACAAGTAACCCCAGAAAAGTGGCTGATCGGCTTTATTCAATTTCCCACATTGACTTGTTGCCATCCCTTTTGTCCTACTGCTGGTTCTGCAACCATTGAATAGGGCCACTGTCTGATTGTGGAATCCTTATTCTGGTGACCCCTCTAAAATTGTGGATTTCCCTCACTTTCTGGCTCAGTGAGCATGGTCACCCGGGCTAATGTTTTCTTCTCGCCATTGGGGAGGTTCACATCTAACCAGGGAGGGGTTGAACCCACACTATCCACAAGTCATATGTTCAGGGCTGTCGTGGCTGGCTCCATTTGACTATTAGTGCAGTTATTGCCTTCGCTCCAGCAATGCCACATCCTTAATGTCGGGCTTCTTCTGTGTTTGCACATAATCAGCCATCTTGATTAGCCAGTCTGAGATGTGCTAATACCTGCACGTCTCAGTGTACATTCTATAGAAAATTGCAAGTAGGAAGATATGAATGCAGCTGACCACGGTATGCATCTTCTGCAATAAAAAGCCTCCGTTTTCCGAGGATATTTTCTCTTTTAGAGGTTAAAGTTCCTCATCTCTCTACTTTGTTCCAGAACAGATAGTTTGACAGCATTGAAGCCAAAGCAACTTCTTTACAACCAGGGAAATGGAATTATCAGATTGAGGGTTCAACAGTGGGGGCATCCATTCTCTCATGACTGTTTCTTCAAGGATCATAGGCCTTGGATGGCAGTTGTGAAACCCTTTGTCTAGTTTTATTTCTCAGCCATTACATTCTATATTGGATGAAATTGAAGAGAAGTGCCGGCATCACTGGATATTTCATCTGTAATCTTTAATGTATTATACCAGGTATAAAAAGACAAGCAAACGCTTTTCAGCGACAAGCCTTGTTCACTGAAAATGCGGTTGCTTGTCTTTTTTTATACATGGTATGATCCATTAAATATTACAGATGAAATATCCAGTCATGCCGTCTCCTTTCAATTTTATCCAGTTCTTACCATTTTGGATGTAGGAAGGGCATCCTGAGCTCCTGGACTCGGGTGTGTCAGTTTTACCTATCAATCCAGACATCATTGTTCCGAGCGGTGTTAATCCTGAATTGCTACATTACATTATGCAATACAAACATCCAAGCAAGAAATACATGCCATATGGCAAGAAAGATACCTCTAAGCTGTGCTTTCTTCACAAGCCAGGAAAGCTGAATTTCATCCAAACGGATGTGCAGAAAGTTGGAATGCATAGGTATGAATGGTCTTATCTGCCAGTAGATTTATTTACTCCAACCTTTTTTGTGACATAACTTTTACAATTAAATACAGCTGTGACCTATTTACCCCAGCTTGCTGAATGGACAGTGAAGAAATTGCAGAGCAGAAATGAGGTCCTTTATTAACTTTGAGGTCTTATTGTAAGTAGCTTTTGTGCAGTGGGGTAGGACTCTAGGAGTACAAATACTGTATGAATGGTACTGTATATGCTTCTACATTTAAGGGGGGGGACGTGAATGATCTACTGCTAGTGTGTGTGTGTGTGTGTGTGTGTGTGTGTGTGTGTGTTTTTTGTTTTTTGTTTTTTAAGCATTTTTCTGGTGCTATAGCGGTTGAATACCGCCTCCCATCCCAGTATGAAAGCAGAGTGCTCTTTTTTGCATTACAAAAAGTCCTGCAAGCAGCATCTTTGGGGTGGTTTGGGAGCGCTGTATACAGCACTTCTAAACCGCCCCTACCCATTGGAATGCATAGCCAGTGCTTCTGAAGCGCCGCAACATGGGTGGTATTTAACTCTTCTGCCGCTAGTGGGGCGCTTTTAACTGCTAAAACCAGCGTCGTGGCCCCAGTATGACAGCAGCGTTGGCACTTGGGTGTTAATTTCACTGGCCGCAATAATAATATATTCTGGCCACTAAAATGAATTAACTCCCATGCACTTGATGTGCCTAAATGCGTTTTTACAAGTGTTTTTTGTTCTGCCAGGAGGAAAGGAGTCTAGGAGAATTGGCAAAATGTCCAGTGTCTAGAAGGCCTAATTATCTCACCTTTTACATCAAATTACTGGCCTTTAAATCAATGTGTTGCTTTTAGTTTGTGTTTATCATGTGTAAAATATAACTCCAAACATTTATTCCCATTCAAATAGAAATTGGTGACATCGCAGGAGTGGCAGATGTGACTATCCGTCAGTCTTACAGACTCATTTATCCCCGGGCTCCAGACCTGTTCCCTGCAGACTTCAAGTTTGACACACCAGTTGACAAGTTGCCACAGTTATAAAGTGACTTTTTATGGTTTTTGAATAGTTTGTCTTTTTGTTTCCAGTTATAAGTCTTGATACTGAGCCTTCAGATTTACAATTGGAAAAATCTGCTGCAGGTTTGTGATAACATTCCAAGACTAGTTTTGTATGTGTATATATCCTTGCAGGTTAAATATTTAAGATCTCAACAATGGTGTTCTTCATTTGTTACTGTATATTGGCAAATATTTAACAGCTAATAAATCCTTTCCAGAAAGCCTTACTCGTTGTCTTTGAGGAACCAGACATTTTCATTGCAAAGAAAGCATGTGCCATATGGGGACTGATTTTCATGTTAAGCTACTGCTCATTTTTACATTGTAAAGTTTACAGTAAACATATTGTTTTTATGAATTAAGTTTTTTCATATTTTAATATATGCTTTTCTGTAATCCAATTGCCTACTGTGGTTTTGTCTGTCAATGTGCTGGATTTAAATGTTCAAGACACAGGGAATAGGTGACCATAATGACTTGTCTCTTATCACTGCAGTCTCTATCTTAAAATATTGTACTAAGATTGCATGGATAGAATTTCATAAGATTTGCAGAAATTGTTACTGTCCTTACAAAAAAGATCCGTTGGCCACTTGTCTGTAGCCTACAAATCACAAGGATATCTTTTTTTCTTTTCATATTTGGATTGCCCAATGCCATAAAGATATAGCTTTGTATGATTTTCTGTAATCAAATGGCATACTGTGTAAATACATGAAGGTACTGGAGAGCAGATACAAACTGCTAAAAAGGTAAATTTTGCCTAAACTGGGCCCTTTCCATTGTTCTGTGTGATCCCTGGTGTCTGCCTTGTTCTCAGTCCTGGACCTGTTGGTCTCTACATGCTCTGTTTGCATTCATGTCTGCAATAAACCAGGTTTTACACTAGTGTTGGCCTCTGCTGAGGACTACTAAAGCACAGGGAAGTAAGGATATGCGATTACAAATTCTTTGTGGTCTCTGCATATATTAAGCAGTGCTTGAGATAAAAATGCATAGCATATCAAAAGGTAAAGCCAGTTATCTTAATTATACAGCACAGGACACAGGCAGAATATTCATACACCATGGGTTATGTTCAATTCATATAACTTCAGGTGATTGGGCATTGGCAAAGCTTTAGAGGCCATGCTCACCTATAACCCTACCCCACTCTTTTTTTTTTTTTTTTTTTTTTTTCTTTTTCTTCTTTCAAAATAATTTTATTGGTATATATGAAGTAGTAATAGTAAATCATAAGACAATAAAACCGGTGCCATCAGTACATGAAATCATATAGTTTACAATTAAAGTAGAAAATCATATCATTACAAAACAGATGTCACATTTAAATTAGAAATATATCAAGTGTAGGTGGAGTGGTGTTCCTCCAGTATACTGGTATGCATTGTTTAGTAGGGCTGCTGAAATTAATCGCAGCATCGATGCATCGCGATTCGGGTGTCCCCGATGCGGCATCGATGCATGCGACACGAATAATCGATTTCTGGCCCCGCCCCCTCCCGGGAGAGCGCTCCGTGCGTAAAGCTGTTATTAGTGTGTGTGTATATTCCGCTCATGTGACTCTCGGCCGCGCTTCCCTCCTCTCAGTCTCTCCTGATGTCAGCTCCGCCCACTGACTGAAGCTATCAGGTCAGAAGAGCGGCGGACGGTGCTGACATCAGGAGAGACGTGAGAGGAGGGAGGCGCGGCCGAAAGTCACATGACCGGAATATACACACACACTAATAACAGCTTAACGCACGGAGCGCTGTCCCGGGAGAATTCACTGCTGACCTCAGGAGAGATACGATGGATCGACAACCGGCGGCTGGAATGGAGATCGGGGGGAGATGGTGAGCAGGCAGATCGCCCTGCTCATTACAGGCTGCCACCGGCAGAGCAGCATGTAAGTACAGAGGGGGAGGGGGGGGGGGCTGTGACACAGTGACACAAGTCCATATCATAAATTGTCTTCTATGTGCCTTCATCACACCACAACTCTGCATTATTGTCCGCAGTCTGTGCCCATCTCCTGTGCCACGTCCACCGCAGTCTGTGCCCATCTCCTGTGCCACGTCCACCGCAGTCTGTGCCCATCTCCTGTGCCATGTCCGCCGCAGTCTGTGCCCATCTCCTGTGCCATGTCCGCCGCAGTCTGTGCCCATCTCCTGTGCCGTGTCCGCCGCAGTCTGTGCCCATCTCCTGTGCCATGTCCGCCGCAGTCTGTGCCCATCTCCTGTGCCATGTCCGCCGCAGTCTGTGCCCATCTCCTGTGCCATGTCCGCCGCAGTCTGTGCCCATCTCCTGTGCCATGTCCGCCGCAGTCTGTGCCCATCTCCTGTGCCATGTCCGCCGCAGTCTGTGACCATCTCCTGTGCCATGTCCGCCGCAGTCTCTGACCATCTCCTGTAGCATGTCCGCCGCAGTCTCTGACCATCTCCTGTAGCATGTCCGCCGCAGTCTCTGACCATCTCCTGTAGCATGTCTGCAGTCTCTGACCATCTCCTGTAGCATGTCTGCAGTCTCTGACCATCTCCTGTAGCATGTCTGCAGTCTCTGACCTTCTCCTGTAGCATGTCTGCAGTCTCTGACCATCTCCTGTAGCATGTCTGCAGTCTCTGACCATCTCCTGTAGCATGTCTGCAGTCTCTGACCATCTCCTGTAGCATGTCTGCAGTCTCTGACCATCTCCTGTAGCATGTCTGCAGTCTCTGACCATCTCCTGTAGCATGTCTGCAGTCTCTGACCATCTCCTGTAGCATGTCTGCAGTCTCTGACCATCTCCTGTAGCATGTCTGCAGTCTCTGACCATCTCCTGTAGCATGTCTGCAGTCTCTGACCATCTCCTGTAGCATGTCTGCAGTCTCTGACCATCTCCTGTAGCATGTCTGCAGTCTCTGACCATCTCCTGTAGCATGTCTGCAGTCTCTGACCATCTCCTGTAGCATGTCTGCAGTCTCTGACCATCTCCTGTAGCATGTCTGCAGTCTCTGACCATCTCCTGTAGCATGTCTGCAGTCTCTGACCATCTCCTGTAGCATGTCTGCAGTCTCTGACCATCTCCTGTAGCATGTCTGCAGTCTCTGACCATCTCCTGTAGCATGTCTGCAGTCTCTGACCATCTCCTGTAGCATGTCTGCAGTCTCTGACCATCTCCTGTAGCATGTCTGCAGTCTCTGACCATCTCCTGTAGCATGTCTGCAGTCTCTGACCATCTCCTGTAGCATGTCTGCAGTCTCTGACCATCTCCTGTAGCATGTCTGCAGTCTCTGACCATCTCCTTTAGTATTTTGGAAGAGAGCCTGGAGCTCCTCTGCTGTCTCTTTTTTTCTTAAGAACAGATAGAATAAAAGAAATGGAGTCCTCCTGACTACTTGAATTTTTTTTGATGAAAACCATGAGAACTTGCGGACTTGCGCTGTAATCGTGATGCATCGCGGAATCGAATCGTTGACTTGATAATCGTAATCGAATCGTGAGGCCAGTGAAGATGCGCACCCCTATTGTTTAGCTGCATTTATTAGCTGAAGCAGGAGAGATTTTCTGTAGATGGATTGAGGAAGCGAAGTGTGGTGTAATGGGTATTGAGCCGGCGTGAAGTCCAGAGTATATGTCGTGATGTGTGAGATTGTATTGTGAACCTTATCCCAAAAAATGGAGATATGGAGCAGGGAACCCACATCAGTTTCATTTCCAGCACAATGGCGAGACCGTTGGATGGTATCGGTGAATTTTATCGGTACCATCCTGAGTATATTTTGTAATTGTTTTCTTGTGCTGAGATGTTGATAGAGCCTTTATGAATATGTTCATAAATGCTTTTCCATTCTTCCATGGGTAGATCTAGCTTGAGTTCCCTCTCCCATTTCTGGTTTTATTGAATTGGATTCAGGATCGTTTTCACTAAAGAGAATCGAGTAGATCGTGGAGATAAGATGTCTTTGAGGTTCTGTGCTATCGCACAGAGCTTCAAAAGGAGTTTGTTTCCTATGCCATCGTGTGAAAGCTCTGGCACTATTCAGGAAATGTCTAATTTGTAGAAAGGGATGTTAGTCTGGAAATTGGGACGATAGTTCATTAAATGGTAGAAGTGTATTATTTTGAAAGAAGTGATATGCTCTAGGTACAGGTACTGTGATGTCGTGCATCGGGTTAATAAGCAATATACCAGGTGGGAAATCAGGGTTATCCCTGAGTGGGGTCATTGGGCCCGGTGAGGGGTTCCATTTGAGCATGTGGGAGGCTGCTTTGAAGGAGGAAAATGTGGGTCCCGTTAATGGGTGTGTTGAACATTCTGTGGGTATTGTCTTATCAATCCATGGTAAATGGGAGAGGGGAACCTGTGCAAAAGAATCTTCAATCTTAATCCAGTCTTTAGTGAGTTTGTGGACATGCCAATCGATTATTCTAGTGAGGTGGCATGCGGACTGGTACTTGTGTATGTCGGGGGGGCCTAAGCCTCCTTTCAGTTTGGGGAGAGTCATTCTATCCCAGCTTATTCTTGGGGATTTGGAGGCCCAAATAAAATTTCTGCAGAGTTTTTTTTTTATAAGTTACAAAAAATGGTGTGGGGAGTTGAATCGGTATGGTTTGTAGTAAGTATAATGTGCGTGGTAAATTATTCATCTTTAGAATGGCAATCCGTCCAAACCAGGAAAACTGGCCCGGGATCCATTTGTGAAGATCCTTTTGGACATTCCGCAGTATTGGTAAATAATTTTTTAACATCTAGGTCTTCTAGGTGATGGGGGAGTTGGATACCTAAATAAGGGCTTGGGGTACCCAGGTGAAAGGAAAGTTGGCTTTGCATTGAGTCACTACAGTCGATGGGAGGGAAATATTAAGGGCTTTAGATTCCGTTAAATTAATTTGTAGGTTAGAAAGTTTACAGAAGAGGACAAAGTCTTGGAGTAGATTGGGCAAGGTGATTAAAGGGTCCGAAAGGAAGAGGAGGATGTCGTCTGCGTGTGCCGCAACTTTGTAGTGTTTGTTACAGATGGTAATGCCCTTGATGTCAGGATTAGCCCTGAGTTTGCACAATATGCGCTCAAGAGTAAGTACAAAGATGAGGTGATAGTGGGCATCCCTGACGTGTGCCATTCGAAATGGAGAAGGCGTCCGACAGGCCGCCATTAACTCTTATTCTAGCCGAGGGGTTAGAATATAGTGCTAGTACCAGCTGGATAAAGTGTGCAGGAAACCCCATAGCTTGCAATGTTGCCAACATGTAGTCCCCGGCCACTCTGTCGAACGTGTTCTCGCATCGAGGGATAAAAAGAACCCAGTCTTGGAAGATTTCGACAGCCAATGATGGATGTTGATTGCTTTAATGGTGTTATCCCTGGCTTCTCTACCAGGGATAAATCCTACCTGGTCGAGGGAAATTAGTTTGGGGAGGAGAGGAAGTATGTGGCTGGCAAGTATTTTGGCTTAAAGTTTCACATCCACATTGAGGAGGGAAATGGGTCTATAATTAGATACTATCGTCTCATCTTTGCCAGGATTTGGGATTAGTGTGATATGGGCTTCCAATAGATCTCTGCTTATTCATGGGGTGGAATGTAGTGAGTTAAATGTCTTAGCGAAATAGGGGGCGAGTTTCTCGTGAAAGGTTTTGTAATAACTTACGGTCAGCTAGTCCTGGGCTTTTACCTGATTTAAGTTGTTTTAGGGCCATGGTAGTTTCCTCAATACTGATGGGGCGGTCTAATCCTGTCAAGTCTTCTGGGGAGATAGAGGATGAGCAATATTGTGATAGGAAATTTTGGATGGCTGCCTGTCTGTCTGAAGTAGGGCCTGTAGCGGTCGTGGGGGGTAAATTATAAAGTTTGGAGAAGTATTTGACGAATTGTGTAGCAATATCGTTTGGTAAAACCAGGGTATTACCCGCAGGATCTTTAATTGTGTGTACGGTATTTACTGCCTTTCTGTGTTGCAACACTCTGGCTAGCATTTTCCCTGATTTGTTTCCAAACTCGTAGAATAGTATTTACGTTTCAATGTTTTACCCAATTCCTCTTGGAGTTCCTCTCTTGCCTTCACAAGTTCCGCTAGCGATGTAGTGTCTGAGGATGGTTTATGCGTCTCTTCTAGGGTATGAATTTTAGCAGATAATGTGGCAATGCGATTCTGTTTTAGTTTGTTTCTGGTGGCAGCAAAAGAGATTAATTCTCCTCTTATTACGCACTTGTGTGCAGCCCAGATATTAGCTGGTGTGGATTCTTCAGTGACGTTTTCTGCAAAATATTGTGTAAGGCGGGTGTTAATTTTTTGTGTGATTTCAATGTCTGTTAATAGAGAACTATCAAGACGCCAGATCGAATTTGGGACACGAGTTGTTGGTAGAGATGGGGTAATAGAAATGGGGTTATGGTCTGAGATCACCATAGGATCCATGGTCGCTTTTGTGAGAAGTGTTAGATCATTCTGGGAGATAAAAGTGGTCAAGTCTAGTGTATGTGTTGTGGGGTGATGAGTAGAACGTAAAGTCTCTGTCGTTTGGATGTAACATGGGCCAAGAATCGTGTAGGGTTAGTTCTTGCAATTGTTTTCTAATAGCTTTCAGGACTCTATATGGCATGGAAGACGCCCCCGTAGAAGAGTCTTGGGTTGGGTTAAGCGCCACATTAAAGTCCCCGCCAGCAATGAGGATGCCCGAGTAAAATTCAGTGAGTAAATGTAAAGTATCTCGAAAGAAGGAGACTTGTTAGGGCGTATAGGTTAGCTAAGGTAATTGGTTTGTTGTGAAGTGTTCCTTTTTAATGAACAGATATCGACCATTAGCATCCTGTTTAATTTCTGATACTTGTAGGGGGCAGTTTTTGGATATCAATATGGCAACTCCCTTGGTTTTGGAAGCGTCATTGGAGACGTGATATACCGTAGGAAAGTGATAATTACATAGTTTGGGGATATTGATCGAACAGAAATGGGTTTCTTGAATGAACGCTATTTGTGTTGTTTTTCTGCAATGAGTAATTGGGATCTTTTCTCAGGGGTGTTTAACCCCCGTATGTTCATCGAGCATAGTTTAACCTGCGAGCCGAGCGGTGACCTAATAGAGCCAGTCGAGCCAGGGGTATTTGTATCCGCCATGATTAAGGGATTGTTTCAAGCGAGGGAGTGCGAGGAGCCTTCAAGTTAGGCTAATGACCGTGTGTGTTTCCATGTAATGAGGGGCAGTGAGTCACCAGTAGAGTCTGGCCTTATCACAGGCTAATACTCTTTGACTACACTGATTGGGGGTTGGTAAGCACCTAACACAGAAGAAACCCCCAGACGGCGAGCTGACCCGCCGTTACCATCTAGTGCAGTTGTTGAGTGGAGGTTGCAGTTTTAGGGGTATCAGTATGAGCGTGAAGGCAATTATATATACACACTATACAGTAAATTCCGTGGCATTCATGTTGGATCATAGTGATCCGTTAAGTATGAGAGCCACTTCTATATTCAGGGTTATTGTATGGATGACATTGTGCCATCATTATGCCCATGACGTATTCAGGCGAAATATATATCATAAATCGTATGTAGTGATACATGGGTATATGGCCCGTATCACTCAATCAGTCGTGGGATTCCGTGGTAAGATAGGATAAGTAAGCCAAGTATGGAAAGGGCCATTCTAATATATGGCATAAGATTATCCTTAACACATTCTTAAAACACATTCAACAGTCATGGAGAAACAATTAAACATTTATAACTAGAAAATCAGTAGCTGTCTGTAACCGTGGGTGTATATGTCAGAGTAAGCTGCGTTTCGGAGCAGTGCCTTCCATCTCTTCCGCTCGCCTCTATTTGAGCAGTAATGTTAAAGGGGTTGTAAAGGTAAAAATTTAAAAAAAAAAAAATAACAAACATGTTCTACTTGCCTTCACTGTGCAGCTCGTTCTGCACAGAGTGGCCCCGAACCTGGTCTTCTGGGGTCCCTCGGCGGCTGTTTCAGCTCCTCCCCGCAAGCATTAACCACCTTAATGCGATCTCCCTCGCATGGTGGTTAGTGCTTGCGGGCGCGCTCCCGTGATACAGCCGGCGGCTATAGCCGCTCACTGTATCACTCGGCCCAGCGCGCCGCGTCATTGGATGTGATTGACAGCAGCGCGAGCCAATGGCTGCGCTGCTTCCAATCCATCCACTGTAGCCAATCAGCGGCCAGGGTGAGCGGAGGAATAGATGTCGGGAACGCGAAGCTGACTTTCGAGGCGTCAGGTAAGTAAAACGGGGGGGGGGCTGGGGGCGGCGGTATTGTCAGAAGCTTTTTCACCTTAATGCATAGAATGCATTAAGGGGAAAAAATTTTTACCTTTTACAACCCCTTTAATCATTACTACCGGTATATTCCCTTACTAGTATGATTATTTGGGGAATCTTGTCTAGTCTAGAGGGCATACTGGATGTCAGATGGGAGTTGTCTGTTAGTCACCAGTTGTGTTGATATATCCTTCGAAACCCCTAATGCGGCTGCCATATTGTCTGTCAAGACCCCCTCTGTGTGCAGTTAAACAGATCGTGGGCGTGGCTGAGTACAATTTTTAAATATGGAAGGAATACTATGTCCCATCAGCACCTGTGTTCTGTGACCATGTGACATTATGAAGACTACTGAACAATGCATGTTAAATGCATTGGGGGTGAGACAAAGTTAACCACTTGAGCCCCGGACCATTATGCTACCTAAGGACCAGAGGTCTTTTTCCAATTTGGCACTGCGTCGCTTTAACTGCTAATTGCGCGGTCATGCAATGCTGTACCCAAACGAAATTTGCGTCCTTTTCTTCCCACAAATAGAGCTTTCTTTTGATGGTATTTGATCACCTCTGCCGTTTTTATTTTTTGCGCTATAAACGAAGAAAGACCGAAAATTTTGAAAAAAAAATGATATTTTCTACTTTTTGTTATAAAAAAAAATCCAATAAACTAAATTTTAGTCATACATTTAGGCCAAAATGTGTTCGGCCACATGTCTTTGGTAAAAAAAAAATGTCAATAAGCGTATATTTATTGGTTTGCGCAAAAGTTATAGCGTCTACAAACTAGGGTACATTTTCTGTAATTTACACACCTTTTAGTTTATGCCTGCCTATGTCATTTCTTGAGGTGCTAAAATGGCAGGGCAGTACAAAACACCCCCAAATGACCCCATTTTGGAAAGTAGACACCCCAAGGAAATTGCTGAGAGGCATGTTGAACCCATTGAATATTTTTTTTTTTTTTGTCCCAAGTGATTGAATAATGACAAAAAAAAATAAAAATATTTACAAAAAGTTGTCACTAAATGATATATTGCTCACACAGGCCATGGGCATATGTGGAATTGCACCCCAAAATACATTCAGCTGCTTCTCCTGAGTATGGGGATACCACATGTGTGGGACTTTTTGGGAGCCTAGCCGCGTACGGGGCCCCGAAAACCAATCACCGCCTTCAGGATTTCTAGGGGTGTAAATTTTTGATTTCACTCTTCACTGCCTATCACAGTTTCGGAGGCCATGGAATGCCCAGGTGGCACAAAACCCCCCCAAATGACCCCATTTTGGAAAGTAGACACCCCAAGCTATTTGCTGAGAGGCATGGTGAGTATTTTGCAGCTCTCATTTGTTTTTGAAAATGAAGAAAGACAAGAAAACTTTTTTTTTTTTTTTTAAATTTTCAAAACTTTGACAAAAAGTGAGGTCTGCAAAATACTCACTATACCTCTCAGCAAATAGCTTTGGGTGTCTACTTTCCAAAATGGGGTCATTTGGGGTGGTTTTGTGCCACCTGGGCATTCCATGGCCTCCGAAACTGTGATAGGCAGTGAAGAGTGAAATCAAAAATTCACGCCCTTAGAAAGCCTGAAGGCGGTGCTTGGTTTTCGGGGTTCCGTACGCGGCTAGGCTCCCAAAAAGTCTCACACATGTGGTATCCCCGTACTCAGGAGAAGCAGCAGAATGTATTTTGGGGTGTAATTTCACATATTCCCATGGCATGTTTGAGCAATATATCATTTAGTGACAACTTTGTGCAAAAAAAATAAATTGTCTTTCCCGCAACTTGTGTCGCAATATAAAATATTCCATGGACTCGACATGACTCTCAGCAAATAGCTTGGGGTGTCTACTTTCCAAAATGGGGTCATTTGGGGGGGTTTTGAACTGTCCTGGCATTTTATGCACAACATTTAGAAGCTTATGTCACACATCACCCACTCTTCTAACCACTTGAAGACAAAGCCCTTTCTGACACTTATTGTTTACATGAAAAAGTTGTTTTTTTTTGCAAAAAAATTACTTTGAACCCCCAAACATTATATATTTTTTTTAAAGCAAATGCCCTACAGATTAAAATGGTGGTTTCATTTTTTTTTTTTTTTTTTTTTTTGGGGGGGGGGTTGGCGGAACACTTTTTTAAATTTTAATGCACTAAAACACACTATTGCCCAAATGTTTGATGAAATAAAAAAGATGATCTTAGGCCGAGTACATGGATACCAAACATGACATGCTTTAAAATTGCGCACAAACGTGCAGTGGCAACAAAATAAATACATTTTTAAAAGCCTTTACAGGTTACCACTTTAGATTTACAGAGGAGGTCTACTGCAAAAATTACTGCCCTCGATCTGACCTTCGCGGTGATACCTCACATGCATGGTGCAATTGCTGTTTACGTTTGACGACAGACCGCCGCTTGCGTTCGCCTTAGCGCGAGAGCAGGGGGCGACGGGTGCTTTTTTTTTTTTTTTTTTTTTTTTTTTTTTTTTTTTTTTTTTTTTTTGCTTTTTTATCTTATTTTTAAACTGTTCCTTTCATTTTTATTTTTTTTTTAATCATTTTTATTGTTATCTCGGGGAATGTAAATATCCCCTATGATAGCAATAGGTAGTGACAGGTACTCTTTTTTTTGAAAAAATTGGGGTCTATTAGACCCTAGATCTCTCCTCAAAGCATCTGACCACACCAATATCGGTGTGATAAAATGCTTCCCCAATTTCCCAATGGCGCTATATTACATCCGGCGAAATCTAAGTCATAAAAATGCTCGTAGCTTCCGGTTTCTTAGGCCATAGAGATGTTTGGAGCCACTCTGATCAGCTCTATGGTCAGCTGGCTGAATCACCGGCTGCATTCTCAGGTTCCCTGTTGAGACAGGAGAGCCAGAGAAAAACACGGAAGACGGTGGGGGTGGGGGGATTCCCTCCCACGGCTTGTAAAAGCAGTCTAGAGGCTAATTAGCCGCTAGGATTGCTTTTACATGAAAGCCGACCGCTGGCTGAAAAGAATGATACCAAGATGATACCTAAACCTGCAGGCATCATTCTGGTATAACCACTCAAAGTCGTGAATGGCGTACCTGAAGACAAAAAAATGGTTAACAATAAAGCACAGTAAACGGTAAAGTATAAAAAAATTGCATACCTGAAAAGCAAACATGATAAAACATAATAACAATAAAACATTGCAGAATAGAATACAGTAAAAAAGAGCAGAACAATAGAGAGAATAATAAAACGACAACTATTTTTTTTTTTATATATATATATATATATATATATATATATATATATATATATATATATATATATATATATATATATATATATATTTTTTACACTTTTTTTTGTAACTAACTTTTATAACGGTAACCGGTTCCAGGTTCGGGTCTCTCAAAATGCGATGGCATCTTGGGAGACCCTGTGAAAGTGTGCCTAGTCTGTGGAATGCTGTACCCTACGCTAATACTCAACTAGTGCATGGTAGCGTTCAAAACATTCACCAATGCAAAGACCAGGATTGTCAGGACAGGAGGGACAATAATAGCGGGTGTCACGCCTATATCCATGCTTGCTGTAGACACGACATCTTTTTTGGGGGGGTTTGTTGGGTAGGGGTACTCGGGAGGACATAAAAATGCCTCTCATGCAGCCGACTGCATTTGGTTGGGGATGTGAATGGGGGAAGTACGGGTGCTGCAGAAGCGGTGGGTTCCCAATTAGGATTGGCGAATGCAGCAGGAAGGGCATTATGGGCACGACGGGCCTGTGTTTGTCTTCTTGGTGGCAGCGGGACACTACTTGTGCTTGCCACCTCACCAGCTTGAACTGCACATATGGGACTCGCCACGTCACCAAGTGTTACTGCAATGCTGGTTTGACTACGACCGGGGTGTACTAGGCCGCTGGAGCTTGCCAGTTCAATAAAAAGCTACCAAAAAAACTGTTAGCGATCGCAGGGATCAGGCCTGACTCTGCGAACGCTGCAGTTATGCGTTAAGTGTTTTGTAAGTGTCAGTGATCGATCGATACTGCACTTGGGTGGGCTGAGCTGGGCCGGGCGGAGGGGCAAAATGCAGGTGCTAGCAGGTATCTGGGCTGATCCCGCTAACACTGCGTTTTTGGGAACCCTAAACTGCTGGGGATGCTAGTATAGATCTGATCGGATCAGATATTGATCCGTTCAGATACTATACCACTAAGGGAGGTGTATGCTGCGTGCGTGGGTGTTAGCGGTACTGGCGCTAACCTGACGCTGCTTGGGGCTGGTGCTTGCCAGTTCACCAAAATACTACCAAAAAAACTGTTAGCGATCGCAGGGATCAGGCCTGACTCTGCGAACACTGCAGTTATGCGTTTTAGTGTTTTGTAAGTGACAGTGATCGATCGATACTGCACTTGGGTGGGCTGGGCGGAGGGGCAAAACGCAGGTGCTAGCAGGTATCTGGGCTGATCCCGCTAACACTGCGTTTTTGGGAACCCTAAACTGCTGGGGACGCTAGTATAGATCTGATCTGATCTGATCTGATCGGATCAGATACTATACCACTAAGGGAGGCGTATGCTGCGTGCGTGGGTGTTAGCGGTACTGGTGCTAATCTGATGCTGCCTGGGGCGACTCATATCACCGCCGGGCGATCAGGGGGCTAAACCTTTATTCGGTAATAAACGTCGGGTGCCCTGACACAATAAAAAATAAACAAACTAACCAGCGTCAACCGTAACACTTATACGGTGATCCGTGGCGAAAGGGTTAACTAGGGGGCAATCAAGGGGTTAAAACATTTATTCGGTAGTATATGGGGGTCCCTGTCGCTATAAAACGCTGACGGCGAACCTAAATATTTACGTCCCTAACTAGCGTCACCAGCGACACTAATACAGCGATCAGAAAAATGATCGCTTAGCGACACTGGTGAGGGGGGGTGATCAAGGGGTTAAAACTTTATTAGGGGGGGTTAGGGGGTACCCTAGACCTAAATGGGGCTAACAGTAACTGTCCTAACATTGTAACTGTGTCAAACTGACACCAATACAGTAATCAGAAAAAAAAAAAACCTGCTTGGTGTCAGTTTGTGACGGGGGGGGGATCGGGGTGTTGTGTGCCTGGCATGTTCTACTGAGTGTGTAGTGTTTGTGGACTCACATGGATGTCTTCTCTCCTTGGCGCTGGAACGGAAACTACCGAGCCGAGGAGAGATGACATCATTTCCTTTGCTGCTGTTTAGCATACAGCAGCAAAGGAATGTTCCCATTGGCCAGCGGCTATCGCGAGGGGGGGGCCCACGAACGGATGGCCTCCCCCTCACCTCCGATCACCGGGGAACAAAAGACCGCATCGGGCACCAGGGGGGGGTCCGATCCGACCCCCCACCCGCGGAAGGCAAATCACGTACATGTACGTGATTTTGCCTGTCCGTGCCACCTTGCCGACGTATATCGGCGTGAGGCGGTCGTCAAGTGGTTAATTGAGTGATAATACATTTGCAAAGTGAGTATTTGACAGCTCTGGAGAGTGTGAGGCGACATCTGCGGGACTGTCAAAGTTTGCCCAGCAACAGTGGATGTCATTGGGTGAGGCAGCCTTCAATTGGTTACTAGGCACGTAGTGATAGTTTCCGCCCTGAATTGTGAAGTCCAGTGTGGATACCTAGCATGTCTCTCAATCACCTCCCCTGTGTGTTGTATGCACATACCTTATAAAAAGAGATGAGAGAGTCACATCAACATCATATGTCTATTCTATATTACTCAGGCCAGACCTAGCTTGTTATGCGCAGTATTCTGAAATATAAGGTATAATTGTAGGTTAGGGATCTCCCAGTGTATTGTACGTTGTCTGTGGAAGGCAAACATCAGTTTTCCTGTGGAGTATTGAGATAATGTCTTTCCAAGGCGGGTAAAGAAGGATATATAGTGTGAGCGGAGTGTTGGTGATGGATCATGATGCGTCTGTTGTGGAAGCTGACAGGTTTCAATGAGTGGGTAGGCAGGTGCAGCAGAGGGAGAGAAGCAACATCAGCAGCTATCAGTGTAGGCTCAGAGCTATCCAGTACAGCAGCATCTCAATCTATCCCAGGCAGAATGTATGTAGATATGGAAAGGAGCAGTCTTGTTAGCTCGGGTATTGCTTCAAAAACATTTTGAAGTTGGTGAACAAGTGAACTATGCCGGAACGGGGCAATACAGAACTTATTCAAAGAGTCATGACAGGAATGTAGTCATTAATCTCCCCGAGATCTAGGGGAGTCAGAAAGGCTATATCCATGATGTGCACTGTGGTGAGCGGTATGTGATCTGGTACCTGACAGGGATCGTCTCCTGTGAAACCACGTGTCTTAAGCCTGCATCGGTTCTTCTTGGGGTGTTGATCTCCTTACAGTAGAATGGTGGCATTCAGTGTACCAATTAGGGACCTCCACTAGGGGGATGTCCAGGCTGTCACAAAATGGGCGCAGGTCTTCTGGTGCTTTTAGCATAGTGGTTTGGCCGATAAGCAGAAGGGGAATTTCCACCTCTACGATATTCTCTTCGCAAGCAGGACTTCCAGTAATGGTTTTAGATCCCTGTGATGTTGCAGGGTAATGCCGGATAGGTCTTGAAAGAGCTGAATGTGCGTTCCTTCATGTTAAAGATGTGGTTTGCTTCTCGCTTGCCTCAAAATGTCTTCTTTCAGTTTATAATCCACGAGACAGCAGCTGATATCCCCATCAGTCTCTCTGCTCTGTGTATTCTCTCCATTTCGATTGGGGTTTGGTGAGGCCTGTTGAGCAGGCCATTAAACAGGTCAGATACAGCAGGAATCAGAGGAAAACAAACAAAGCCCAGCGCTCAGGATATTTTAAAAGCAAACTGCAACAGTCATAAATGAATAAAATTAAGTAATTTAATAAACCAATAAGAAATATGAAATGACAGTAATGACTACTGAATAATAAAACCAAGTTGTAGAAAACTGTTACAGAAAAAACCACAGTAACACAACATTAATAAGTTAAATAGTATTACACTAAGTTTCAACATGTAAAGAGCACTTGCAATAAAGGGCAGTCAGCCTTAGAACAACAGGAGACCAGCACAGGAGATCCATCCAGAAAATGCCCCAACAGAAGACAATGGGTGAGGTGGTGGGAGCAGAACACAGTACTCACAATAGAAGGCAATGGGTGAGGTGGTGGGAGCGAAACAAAGTACTTAAAACAAAACGGGAACACTCACAACTACCCCGTTGGTTGCGGAGTCTGGCACCGTGCAGGGAGGCTCACCGGCTTCAACAAGCTGTAAGATGACTGTGGCGTGGACTGAGCCAAAGCTCCGCCACGAGGAGAGCAGCCTGGCTGGAGCTCCGTGTCGATGGATGATGACGTCCGCACAGGGGAGCCGCCGGGATGTCAGCGGATGGAAACAAACCGCTGACTTTCCAGATGGTGTCTCCACAGGGGTGAAAAATCCTCAATGAGAAATGGTGACACTGCACAAAGACCAATGCTGGATCTGAGAGGCTAATCAGGGGGAAATAATTCTGCCAGCAGGCTGATGGAGCTCACATCTGCCTAAACGGCCTGGGGCTCCTCAGAAGAACATAAAATCAAACAAGGAGACTGATCGGAAGTCGCCAGACCAGGAGGGAATGGTGGGGATGATAATGCTGAAGAAAAAACGCTGCTGGCTAATGAGGAGGCTTCACAGAAATAATGGATGGATCAATGCTCACTATGAAATGGCTCTGGCTGGGGCCACTGTCATGGGGTTGCCTTGACGGCGCGTTTCGCTCATGAGCGCTTTGTCATAGTCAAGGGAGTAGGCAACTCGCAAAGTTTAAATAGATAAATGTGAATTAAGGGAGGGGAAAAAAAAGGAAGAGTAGTTAGCCCATTATGGGGGGGGGGGGGGGGGGAGATCTCTAATGTTAACCCCCTGTTGTTCAAACCACCCAACAATGGAAAAAAATACAATAAAATATACATATACAAATCTACATACAGGGTACAAATCCTAAAAACACATCATTTACAATCAAACAAAACATTTTCATTAGTTGTCACTCAATACTTTTTTAAAAAGAATCTCTTAAAAATATCTTGAAAATCTCTTAAAAATCTCTCCAAAAAATCTTATTTAAAAATTCTTTTTGGTTTCATATCATAACTTCATTATTATTCCAAAAAACATCCAGCCTCTCACCAACTCTACACAAAACTGCATGGTTCCAGTTCTTCATTCAACCCCTTGGGGGCAAGCGAGTCAAACATATAAGTCCAAAAATCCTCACGCTTGCATAGCAAGGAGAATCTCTCATTGTTGGTTAGTGTACCCTTGGGGATCGTTTCAATCACAAAGACCTCTAAATGTCTAATGTCCTTGTTGTGGGAACGTAAGAAATGCCGGGGCACACTGTTCATCGCTCCCTTTAGAGCCCTTTCACACTGGGGCAGGGGGCGGCGTCGGCGGTAAAACGCCGCTATTAGCGGCGTTTTACCGTCGGTATGCGGCCGCTAGCGGGGGCGGTTTTACCCCCGCTAGCGGCCGAGAAAGGGTTAAATACCACCGCAAAGCGCCTCTGCAGAGGCGCTTTGCCGTCGGTATAGCCGCGCCGTCCCATTGATTTCAATGGGCAGGAGCGGTATACACACCGCTCCTGGCAGGACTTTTTTTTACCGTCCTGCCAGCGCATCGCTCCAGTGTGAAAGCCCTCGGGGCTTTCACACTGGAATTAAAGCAGCGGCACTTTCGGGTCGGTTTGCAGGCGCTATTATTAGCGCAATAGCGCCTGCAAACCGCCCCAGTGTGAAAGGGCTCTTAGAGATGAGTCTGCGGTGGTCACCCACTCTAGCCCGAATGGTCTGGCCAACGTAGACTAGCCCACACGGGCAACGCAAAACATATATAACGAAGTCAGTGGAACAAGTGATGAATTGCCTAATCTCGTATTTTTTGCCTGTGTTAGTTGTGATAGTCTTGGTGCCATGGGCAATAAATTGGCATGTGAGACACCCCCTCTTTTTACACTGAAGTATGCCCTATCATGAAAATAAGATCTAATATCAAGGGGGGATTTAGATGATTTGTTTATTATCTTGCTAGGTGCTAACAAGTTTTTTTTATAGTGCAGGCTTTTCGGAACGTTACCTGTGGAACCTCAGATAATACCGGAGCAAGACGTTGGTCCAAACGTTGAATACCGAAATGTTTTCTGACAATTTTAGATATAGACTTATAATTATCATCAAAAGTAGAAATAAATCTTAACTGTCTGGTTCTTGATTCGTCTTTTGAACACTTGTCCCTGAGAGGGGGGTTCATGTGGCACAGGAAGGCGTCATTGATGAGGTCAGATGGATAACCCTTGTCTTGGAATTTCTTTTTCATCACTGCCCCCTGTTCGACATAATCCTCCACTCTTGAGCAATTGCGTCTAAGTCTGTTAAATTTGCCACTTGGGATGTTAAATTTCCATGATGGATGGTGGCAACTTCCAAAATGGAGATAGGAATTGCCGCTAGTTGGCTTAACGTGGTTTTTAGTAAAAATCCTATGTTGATCATGGACTAACACCAGATCCAAGAACACAAGTTCCTGGGGATCTATAACGTGAGTAAATGACAGGCCAAGAGAATTAGAATTACAATGGGCCACGAATGAGGAGAACAAATCTGGGCTCCTGCTCCATGTGATCGCAATGTCATCGATGTACCGCCCAAAAAAGACAATGTGCTCAGCGAACGGATTGTTGGCCCAGATATTGTGTTCTTCCCAATAGCCCATGGTGAGGTTAGCATAGACCGGAGCAAAGTTCGCTCCCATGGCAGTTCCCCTACGTTGTAAATAGAATTGTTCACCAAACGTAAAATAATTATGTCTGAGGCAAAATTCAGTGGCTTGAACCAAAAATTGTGATTGTAGCGAATTGAAATCCCCACTATTAGTCAAAAAGTATTGTACGGCTCTCAGGCCTATTTCATGGGGTATAGAGGGAAGACACATCTAAGGATGCCCACCAATATTCCTCTTCCCATGAATAATTCTGAAGGGCTTTTATTACGTCGTTGGAATCCTTGATATATGATGGTAATTGGCACACAAGGGGCTGCAAACAACAATCAATATACATGGACAAACCATTACTGAAGCTATTCGTGCTCTCCACAATAGGTCTCCCGGGAGGATCCACCAATGATTTGTGGACCTTTGGAAGATGGTAAAAATAAGGAGTACTACATTCAGATGGTAATAGAAATTGTCTTTCTTTATTGGTGAGCACTCCATTTTGCCAAGCTTCCTGTACCAGTGACCTTAATTCCAGTTGAAACCCTGGAAGAGGGTCAGACTGTAATTTCAGGTGCGTGTTGGTGTCCGCTAACAATCTACTAGCCTCTTTGATGTAATCGGTACGATTTTGTACCACCAGGCTACCACCCTTGTCTGCCTGCCTAATGATGATCCTGGTATTGGACATCAGCTCTTTCAAGGCCGCATTCTCACATCTACTCAGATTCTGGTGTTTCTGCCTCTTAGAATCATCACATAGTAATAGAAAGTCTTTATATACAGCTTGATAGTAAGTTTCAATGTAAGGGCCCTTTGAATTGATTGGAAAGAAGGTTGATTTAGGTCGGAAGGGGGTATGCATTACTGGTGGTTTTAGACTAGTGGTGGGAACATAACCCTCTGTATTGCCCTCCGCCCATAGTTCCTCTAGGGCCTGTAGTGCAGCTTCATCAAGTTCTGTGGAGGGTGTGCACTCTGGTACAGGAACCTGTGTGGAATTGGCCTCTTTCCTATCTTTTTTATGTAAAGCCAATGAGTTGGGGACATAGTGACGTTTTAAAGTTAATGAGCGTATAAAACGGTGTAGGTCTTTAAAGAGACCAAACTTATTTTGACCTATTGTAGGAGAGAAACCCAAACCCTTCTGGAGTAAAAGCTCTTCAGACGGGGTGAGAGTATGTGAGGACAGATTGTATATTTTTATTGTGCTATTGTTTATGTTGATTCTGACCTCTCTTTCTTTTTTGTTTACTCCTTCCTAGTGGTTCCTCCTCTTCGTCCTCTTCTAGTTTTCTTTTCTCTTTGGGCACTCCCTTTGGAGGAGAAAACTGAAAATTTTGAGAATTAGAACCTTTTGGAGATAATATAGGACAGTTGACGCCCTGGGGGTAGTGATCATCTCTAGTGTCTTGGGACTTTGGTCTGTCTCCCAGTAAGATATAGTCCTCTAAGTCCCGAGACAGAGGGCTAAAACTGTTCTGGGTGGGTATATTATACGCCAATTTTACCATCTTCCAAAGGTCCACAAATCAAGATAATTATTTTACGTTTGGTGAACAATTCTATTTACAACGTAGGGGAACTGCCATGGGAGCGAAGTTTGCTCCGGTCTATGCTAACCTCACCATGGGCTATTGGGAAGAACACAATATCTGGGCCAACAATCCGTTCGCTGAGCACATTGTCTTTTCTGGGCGGTACATCGATGACATTGTGATCATATGGAGCGGGAGCCCAGATTTGTTCTCCTCATTCGTGGCCCATTGTAATTCTAATTCTCTTGGCCTGTCATTTACTCACGTTATAGATCCCCAG
This sequence comes from Lithobates septentrionalis, assembly GCA_037952835.1. Taxonomy (NCBI): domain Eukaryota; kingdom Metazoa; phylum Chordata; class Amphibia; order Anura; family Ranidae; genus Lithobates; species Lithobates septentrionalis. The sequence goes on from JBBDGP010001761.1 coordinate 1,264,380, forward strand.
GAACTCATGTTCTTGGATCTGGTGTTAGTCCATGATCAACATAGGATTTTTACTAAAAACCACGTTAAGCCAACTAGCGGCAATACCTATCTCCATTTTGGAAGTTGCCACCATCCATCATGGAAACGCAACATCCCAAGTGGCCAATTTAACAGACTTAGACGCAATTGCTCAAGAGTGGAGGATTATGTCGAACAGGGGGCAGTGATGAAAAAGAAATTCCAAGAGAAGGGTTATCCATCTGACCTCATCAATGACGCCTTCCTGTCCCACATGAACCCCCCTCTCAGGGACAAGTGTTCAAAAGACGAATCAAGAACCAACCAGACAGTTAGATTTATTTCTACTTTTAATGATAATTATAAGTCTATATCTAAAATTGTCAGAAAACATTTCGGTATTCTACGTTTGGACCAACGTCTTGCTCCGGTATTACCTGAGGTTCCACAGGTAACGTTCTGAAAACCAGCACTATAAAAAACTTGTTAGCACCTAGCAAAATAATAAACAAATCATCTAAATCCCCCCTTGATATTAGATCTTATTTTCATGTGGGGCATATTTCAGTGTAAAAAGAGGGGGTGTCTCACGTGCCAATTCATTGCCCATGGCACCAAGACTATCACAACTAACACGGGCAAAAAATACGAGATTAGGCAATTTATCACTTGTTCCACTGACTTCGTTATATATGTTTTGCGTTGCCCGTGTGGGCTAGTCTACGTTGGTCGGACCATTCGGGCATTACGGGCTAGAGTGGGTGACCACCGTAGACTCATCTCTAAAGGGAGGGATGAATACAGTGTGCCCCGGCATTTCTTACGTTCCCACAACAAGGACATTAGACATTTAGAGGTCTTTGTGATTGAAACGATCCCCAAGGGTACACTAACCAACAATGAGAGATTCTCCTTGCTATGCAAGCGTGAGGTTTTTTGGATTTATATGTTTGACTCGCTTGCCCCCAAGGGGTTGAATGAAGAACTGGAAACATGCAGTTTTGTGTAGAGTTGGTGAGAGGCTGGATGTTTTTTAGAATAATAATGAAGTTATGATATGAAACCAAAAAGAATTTTTAAATAAGATTTTTTTGGAGAGATTTTTAAGAGATTTTCAAGATATTTTTAAGAGATTTTTAAGAGATTCTTTTTAAAAAGTATTGAGTGACAACTAATGAAAATGTTTTGTTTGATTGTAAATTATGTGTTTTTAGAATTTGTACCCTGTATGTAGATTTGTATATGTATATTTTATTGTATGTTTTTCCATTGTTGGGTGGTTTGAACAACAGGGGGTTAAAGTGGAAGTAAACCCATCCATAAAACTGTTTCATTTCCGGCATGTGTCGGAAATGTAACACTCACATTGGTTGTGCTCTCAACCAAACTATCAAGCCATCCAATGGCTGGTGTCATAACTGATCACATGTGCAGCATCATGGCAGTTGTAGATTAAACAGAGGCAAAGATGGCAGCTTCCTTGGCTGAAAACGATAGGAAGGCTTACTTACACTTTAACATTAGAGATCTTGTCTTCCCCCCCCCCCCCCCCCCATAATGGGTTAACTACTCTTCCTTTTTTTTTTTTCCCCCCTCCCATTGTGTCCCCTCCCTTAATTCACATTTATCTATTTAAACTTTGCGAGTTGCCTACTCCCTTTACTATGACAAAGCGCTCATGCGCGAAACGCGTCGTCAAGGCAACCCCATGACAGTGGCCCCAGCCAGAGCCATTTCACAGTGAGCATTGATCCATCCATCCATCCATTATTTCTGTGAAGCCTCCTCATTAGCCAGCAGCGTTTTTTTCTTCAGCATTATCATCCCCACCATTCCCTCCTGGTCTGACGACTTCCGATCAGTCTCCTTGTTTGCTCCATTTTTTTTATTGATTTTATGTTCTTCTGAGGAGCCCCAGGCCGTTTAGGCAGATGTGAGCTCCATCAGCCTGCCGGCAGCATTATTTCCCCCCTGATTAGCCTCTCAGATCCAGCATTGGTCTTTGTGCAGTGTCACCATTTCTCATTGAGGATTTTTCACCCCTGTGGAGACACCATCTGGAAAGTCAGCGGTTTGTTTCCATCCGCTGACATCCCGGCGGCTCCCCTGTGCTGACGTCATCATCCATCGCCACGGAGCTCCAGCCAGGCTGCTCTCCTTGCGGCGGAGCTTTGGCTCAGTCCACTCCACGGTCATCTTAGCCTCCCTGCACGGTGCCAGACTCCCCAACCAACGGGGTAGTTGTGAGCGTTCCCTTTTTGTTTTGAGTACTTTGTTTTGCTCCCACCACCTCACCCATTGCCTTCTCTTGTGAATACTGTGTTCCGCTCCCACCACCTCACCCATTGTCTTCTCTTGGGGTATTTTCTGGATGGATCTCCTGTGCTGGTCTCCTGTTGTTCTAAGGCTGACTGCCCTTTATTGCAAGTGCTCTTTACATGTTGAAACTTGGTGTAATACTATTTAACTTTTTAATATTGTGTTACTGTGGTTTTTAATATTGTGTTACTGTGGTTTTTTCTGTAACAGTTTTCTACAACTTGGTTTTATTATTCAGTAGTCATTACTGTCATTTCATATTCATTTATTATTGGTTTATTAAATTAATTTTATTCATTTATTACTGTTGCAGTTTGCTTTTAAAATATCCTGAGCGCTGGGCTTTATTTGTTTTTCTCTGTTATGATCTGTATCTACCAGCTACGGTTGGTCCAGCTGCACGGGTGGTCCTTTTTTCCTCCCTCTACTCTTTTGTATAAGTTATGCTATATGTTTACAAAATGTCCTAGTACATGGTATGGTAAAAATACAAGTCACATACCACATGTCCTGTTTGGAGCTCTCCAGGTAGTCTACCATTGGCGCTGGGTTATTGCTGTGTTTTACAGCAGGAATCAGGCATTCTGAGTCAATAGCTTCTGGCATGCCTCTAATTCTAAGGTTATGCCGGCGTCCACGATTATTGAGGTCTTCATGGCGCTGAAGTTCCCTCAGCTGCAGGGTGTGAGTGTCAATTCTCTTTGTAGATTTGCGGATAATGAGGTCTTGATGTGCTGTAGTTTTTTTTTTTTCAACCTCCTGTACCCTGTCAGTCAGTGCGTAGATATCTAGCCTCAGTTCAGCAATGGCGGCTGACAGGGTATCTTTTATGTCGGTGGCGAGGGTCCTCAGGTCATGTATGTTGAGGGCCGTCATGATCGCCTGACATCGTCGGAGGTGAAGCCTGAGGTGAGGGGATAGGACCCATCAGTTGTAGAGCTGAGGTCTGTGGCGGCACGTTGCCATAGTGCTCCGCTGTATCCTGAACACTTCAGGTATATTCTGGCTAATACTCTCGTTAAGTTCACGGGGAGAGCGGGACCTTGATCCTGAGGATTGCCGGGAAGCTGTCCCTATCTTAGTTTGCGGGTCTAGAGCGTGGTTACCTCTGGTAATGGTATCGGAAGATCGGTAATGGCAGGTGCTATTCAATCAAGTGGCCATCTTCCTGCTCGGCCAAACCACGCCCCCCCCCCACTCCACTCCTTGAGTCCTCTGTTTTGTGCTAGTGTCTGAAAACGATGGATCTTATTTTCATGGAGAAACTCGCCCTTGGCTTAACTAGTTTTATTTTCCAGTTCATCAATCAGGCATGCACTGTTTTCTCAAAGTAGTGTATCCAGATCAATCAACCTTCGGAGTCGTACCCAGACACACTGTGATGGCCTGTAATGTTGCATAGGGCAATGGATCCTGCCTGGATGCTAACCTTGGCATGTTTTAAGTTAGGCACAGAGTGCTATACAGGACTGTGCTCCATCACTTTGGAACCCAGTAGCTGAAGACTCCTTCAGAGTTATGTTCACTTGCAGGTGAAGCCTGAACTTTTACAGTCCAGTGGTGAGGACAGGTAAGACAGGGTCACCTTGTATTTTGTTACTGTAAAAGAGGGGCTATGTTTTGAATGCATTCACTTCATAGCGTAACGTTTTCTAACTTTGTGCTAAAATTCAGCTTCTCAGAGCTTTGTCTCTGGTGGATGACCAGGTTTTACATCATACCACAGTTTCCATACTTTATTGCCACTTCTGTTTAGATCCTTTTATAAAAGTACTCAGATGCTTCCTCCTGCCCTTTTGCCAGGATTTGTTGCAGGATGGTCTTCACCTGGGTTACTGCATACTCCTTACGGACACGCTTACCCTATACTCCGCATCCTGTTCCATGAATACCTTACAGAGTGATACCCTCACTTGTATCTGTGGTGGGGACCAGGCAAAAGGAAGTTAATGCAGGCAACCATTTACTCTGCCAAAGGCCCACACAACACTTTACCTCCAGAGTTGTGATGTGTTCCTTGCACCAAAACAAGGACTAGTTACAACTAGAATCGAATGCCAAGCCTGGTGTTCTATTTCAGACACACAAGCGGCCTATTTAATGAAACCCCCATGAAGTCATTGTGCCAATATTGCCACAAGATAGGTTCAAAGGATTCTACTCAAAACTGTTAATTATACCAAAGCCCAACAAGTGTATTCATCTCATTCTGAATTTAAAATACCCTCAACAAATTTGACTTTGCAGATTCCAAGCAAGTTATTAGAATTTGAACAGTTGCTGCCATATGACCAGGAGAATACATGTTGTGTGTGGAAATCCAAGATGCATGTTTCCATTTCCCCAGGTCATCAGCGCTTTTGATGCTTCACATTTGTAGAGAAACACTTTGTTTGTTGCATGACCTTTCAGCCTATCCACTGCACCCAGTGTGTTCACAAAGGTCTTGGTGTTCTTGTCAGAGCTCAGGGCATCCGAGTCTCAGTCTATCTAGACAACCTTCTTGTGAAGGATTCATCTACCTTAAAGCTATTGGGAAAATGTCCAAGACAATTCAGCTGCTTCAGCCCTTGAAAATAAGCCCTTCTAGACACACTGCCAAAGCCTTTCTTCTGGGTCAGGCTAGGAGACCAAATTCTCTATCAACATCCTGGAGCTTAGAGCAGTTGGGTTATCCCTGCAGCATGGGATCCCATTTTTAAAGGGACACCCAATCTGGGTACAATCAAACATTGCCACCTCAGTGTCGTATATCAGCCATCAAAGCATGGGGAACCTGACTGCCTCGAAGGAGGGAAACCAGAGTCTCTTGTGGACAGGATATAACCATCCAGTGCTTTCTGTAGTCTACATCCCAGGATTTGATAACCCCCCCCCGTAACTCCAGCTTGTAACCGTGGGATATAGTTGAGGTGACCCACTCATCCTGAACCACTATTCTCTAAATGTCCGCAAAGTGCAGCAGCCCCCCCCCCCCACCCGAGTGGGGGCGTCCCCTCAAAAGGAGGGCTTGGTCCTTTTTAGAAGAGCTTTGGACCCAGGGCTTTTTCTGGCCCTGGCCTTGTGTCTTGCCCCTGGCTCTAGCACCCTGTTGGCGGTAAAACTGCCTTGGCACTGAGACAACAGAGGAAGCAGTCCCTGAGGTGTTTTATTTTTTTTTTTAAAGAAATGTTTTATTCGGATTTACCACAGTACATTGTTGTTCAGAAGAAATAGCATAACAGGCTAACATGTATCCAAACCAAATAGAGTAAAATACAGACTTAGGGGGTAGGGGTAACTCCATCAAATACCACTGTACGTTAGTGCTGAATATAACTATATACACCTTATAAGGGCTCATAACTAGTGAATACAGTACCAAAGTTTCAGGAAAAGAGTAAGGATTGATGGCAAGCCCATTAGAAGATGGGTGTAGACAGCACTCCGCAAGGGTGAGGGTAGTTTTAGTTTGCCCAAGGAATTGGTAAGGTTTGCCTTGGCATACCAGGTGGTGTATTGAAAGGTGATCAACGTATTGATTTATTTGGTCCCAATAATCCTGAATTGGTGTACAAGTCCAGAAACGGTGTAGAAGTGTCGGCCTGCTAGCGTTGCACCAAGGACAGACTGCCAGAAGGGGATTGGCACAATCCATCAGGGCTGGTATAAATGCCCTATGCACAATTTTGAATTGGGTCTCCCTCCATTGCTCATCGACTATAATTTTGCGTATTGTCTTATATTCTTCCAGGATTTGTGTAGTGTTCTCCAGTTCCGGAAGATCTTTAGACCAGGCTTTCCCGAGTGAGTGCCCTATGGACGACCAAGTGTGCTGCAGCATTTGCGAGTATAGTATTGGGATGGAGTAAGCTTTTTGTTGCTCTGCTCTGTCAACCACTGGGTGTACCAGTTTAGTATGCGCCCGGCCCAGTTGGGACTTAACAAAAGTCACCAGTTAGCAATAGTAGAAGTAGTGGTGTGAGGGTAGATGATATTGCTTTGAAACCTCCTGAAATGTTTGGATGCTGCAGGTGCCTGGGTAGAGCAATGGGGGCTGCACGGGTTAAACCTAATGAAAGGTTTGGATGTTGCAGGTGCCTGGGTAGAGCAAGGAGGCTGCACGGGTTAAGCCCAGGGAAGACCATGTTAGAAATGCTTCATGTATTGGGAGGTGATTAGAGATAATATAAGGTACCCCCAAAAGCTTGCATATTTCTCTCCATGCCATCACAGTGTCTCAGATCAATGAGTTGCTTCTGAAGTGAGATGGCAAAACCTTGAGTGGAGAATGAAGCACTGCTGATAGATTGAGGGGAGAGATCAAGGCTGCCTCTAAGGCATAGTTGGAGTATGTGGATCTATGCAATAATCAGTCCACGCCCTGTCTAAGGAGGCATGAAAGGTTGTATAGGCGAAGGTTTGGTAGTCCTACTCATTCGTGTTTCAGAAAATGCAGTTTGCAATTGTCTAGCAATACATGGTCTTTTGGTTCTCCACAAAAAAGCTGTCAGAGCCTTGTTGAGATCTTGAATGTCTTTGTGTTTGAGTAATAGGGGAAGTGTTTGTAAAGGCAAAAGTAATCTGGCAAATGAGACCATCTTATATTAATGGCATCTTCCGAAAAATTATATTGGAAGAGTCATCCGCGCTTCCAGTTCACGCTTTATCATGTCATAAATGGGTGGGTATTTGAGGTGGTACAGAGAGGAGGGATCACGCCCCATTCTAATACCCAGATATGTTATGAATTGTTTCGCTACCTGTAAAGGGAAGGATTGAGTACAATGGCGGGAGTGTGTCAGGTGTAGTGGAAGAACTTCACTCTTAGTGAAATTAATGCGTAGCCCCGAGCAGTGTCGGAAGTTGGAGAAGATATCTTGAATGATAGGAAGGTCAGTGGACATTGCCGAGGAGAAAATTAGAATATAGCCTGCAAAGAGTGCAGTTTTCATCTTAACGTCGCCGATCTGAATACCTGAAAGGAGTGGGTGGTCGTTCAGCAATCGGGACAGAGGTTCTATGGCCAGATTGAACAGTAAGGGGGAAAGAGGGCACCCCTGGCGTGTTTCTTTTGTCAAGTGAATTGGGGCTAATATGTTGCCTGAAGTTACTAAAACAAGCTGTAGGAGCAGAATACATTGCTTGTATGAAATTTGCTACTGGGCCCAGGATCCCAAACTTCCTCAGCACCAGAAATAACCATTGGAAGCTGATATTATCAAAGGCTTTTTCAGCGCTGAGAGAAAGAATGGCCATGTCTTTGTCTGGGTGGAGTTTGGCATGTTCCAGGGCAAGTATAACTGCGAATGTTGAGAACTGCTGATCTACCCATGCGGATGTTGTCCCCGCACTAGGGTGAATCTGTCCAGGTATGAAGTTGCTGATCTACCCATGATGAACCCCGCCTGTGCCAGGTGGAGGAGTGTAGGAAGAATAGAAGCTAGTTGGGATGCAATAATTTTAGAGTCAACATTGATTAGGGAGATAGGGCGATATGACCCTGGAAGAGCCGTGTCTTTTCCCTTTTTCACCAATAGTTTTATAAACGCCATTGATCCTGTAGGGAGATAGGGCCCGCCCTCCTATATACCCATAAAGACTTGTCGTAGCGTGTGGTAAATAGTCCAAGGTCAGCTTGTAAATTCCCGCCGAATACCCATCAGGGCCATGGGCCTTATTGTTTGTAATTCTCTCCACCATTCAACAATTACCAGTCAATGAGATAGGGGCGTTTAGGGAGTCCAGTTGGGCATCTGATAATGTAGGCAGTTTAACGGAGGCAAGAAGAGTTTGCTTTGTCCAAGTCAACTGGGTCCTCAGAGTATAATTGTTGATAGAATTCAATCAGTAAGGAGGTTATTTCTGGTTGGGAGGATGTAAGTGTCCCTCAGTGCTAGAATACGAGTGGGTGTATGGGTCCCTCGACAGAGATTGGCAAGGAGTTTGCCTGCCTTATTACCATATTTATGAAATTGAAGGGAACAGTAAGAGGTCTTAATCCATTCCTTTTAATCTGCCCAAAGGTCAAAGCAGCGTTTAGCAGCTAGCCATGACTGTCTAGTCTTTGGAGAGCGACGTAGGGTCAGATCCGCTTGTGCTTTACGTAGAGCAGTACTTGCTTGGCAGTGTTATTCTAAGGAATTCTTTTTGAATTGGGTAGTATGCGAGATGATTACACCCCCTAAAACAGCCTTGCCTGCCTCCCAAAATAGATTAGGGTCAGATACATCCTCAGTATTGATGAGCACATAGTCATTCCATGCCTTGTAGATTGTGTGACAGAAATCCGCATTGTCTGATAAATAAGATGGAAACCGCCACGGGGAAGGCTTGTCATGGGGTTTAAAATTATCCAAAACAACCACTACAGGGTTGTGATCAGATATTGCCATGTCTGAAATCGTGGAATCCTGTACCATTGGTATTAGGGCGGACGAGCAGAAGAAATAGTCTATGCGTGATAGGGTGTCATGGGGTGGTGAGTAAAAAGTGAATTCCCTGTCAGTTGGATGGGATAGGTGCCAAATATCCAACATGTGTAGGAGGGATATGGTGGTGGCCAGTAATGTAGTGGTCTGTTGGGTGGATGAGGAGGGTATGCCCAGTGACGTGGAGATGATTTGTCCTCATGTACATTATTAACACTCACCCATTAAGTGGAGTGTGTGAGGAGCGGAGTATCCAAGAGGAGAGGTCTTGGAAGAACGCAGTTCCTGGGGAGTTGTCCACGTAAATGTTGGAGATGGCTAGATCCTTTGACGCGATTGTCAAATGGATCGTTAGTTTGCGACCTTCTTAGTCTTTGTCAACTGAGCGAACAGTGTATGGCAGTTTTTTATGTAGGAGGATGATCACCCCTGTTTACGACCTAATGCTGGGGAGCCAAGGACTTCACCCACCCATAGTTTAAGGCATTGAAAATCTTGCTCAGCTAAATGGGTCTCCTGAAGGAGAGCGACATTCGCTCGCATGCGTTTTAAGTGACAGAATTTTCATTCGCTTGTTCAGTGACCGGAGCCTCTTGACATTCCATGATACTATCCTCATGGTGGACACTGAGTTTTAGTAAAAACTCATTAGGTGGTGGTACCCTCTGAAAAGTGGGAAGAGACGGGGGAGCACTTGAACCTACCCTCAGGTTGTAGTTAACCCTTGTCTAGTAGGGATAGATGAGAAATAGGGTGTGGATGGGTAACCCTAACTCACCTAGTTTGGGGACGACTGAAACTGGGGATTATAATGCGTTAACGAAAAGGAGGGATGGGTCAATTTAGACCTAACCAGGGGGAAAAACAGTAAAACAACACCCGTATGCAACTATTGACTTCACTTTTTTTACTGTGCGAGAGAAAGAAATCACAAATCGTACACAGAGTCTAGCTTCCATGCCCCCGTCAGATGGGTTTTGGTTGCACTCCGATATAGGCCTTGTTCTTGGGTTGGGAGAATAAAAATAGAGGGAGAACAACATAAGATGACAATTTTAGCCCTCGCACCGAGAAGCTCTCCCCATCTGTATCTTGGCAGGGAAGCTGACGGTTCCTGGCTATAAAAAACAAACATGGTACAAAATTTTAAACACAACTCTCCGGCTCATAGGGCTGCACAGAGGAGACAGTATCAAGCAAGCAGTTAAATTGTTACCATGAAAGTAAAAGGCACAGGCATGTCCCATGAGATGTAAAAGGAGGCAGTTTAGTGGTCAGCGTATACCTGACCGTTAATTGAGAGATGCATAGTGGCCACGTTTGGATGGGTATTTCACAGGGCTGATTTGGTGCTTGGCCGAGCTTGGAGCTGGAGAGGAAGGAGCAGAGGGAGTGTCATCCATTATACTAGTGGAGGCCATGTCCCCCACCAGCAGAGATTCAACATATTGCTGGGCGTCTGCAGAGGATGTGAAGGACATTTGGTTGCCTTGAGGAGAATGCAGGCGCAGAACGGCAGAGTATGCCAAGGAGAATTTTAGATTGTGCTGATGCAGCTGTGAGCATATGGGAGCAAAAGATTTCCGCTGCTTGGAGACCTCCACTGAATAATCAATGAAGAGTAATAGCTTGTGGCAGTCTACAGAGAGGTCCCTTGCCCTACAGTAATGCTGTAATAGGATGTGCTTATTTGCATAATTTAAGTAGCGTACAATTACCAGCCGTGGCTTGGGTTGCTGATTTTGTTGAGGGCCTATGCAGTGCGCTCGTTCCACTACGCAGGGGTAGCAGAGACCCAAAGCCTCAGGTATGCGGTGGCTGCAAAGCTCCATTAGACAGGCCGTCTTGTAGAACTCAGGAAGACCTATGATGTGCAGGTTTTTCCTGCGAGACCGATGCTCGAGGTCCTCGAGCTTGTCCACCAGGAACTGGGGTACTCCTGCATGTGTAGACATGGAGGCTGTTACGTGGTGCAGTATTTCCTCCACTGAGGCTATACGCTGCTCTGCCTCTAGCAGCCTATGGGTCTGGCTGTTTATATCCTGCCGTAGCTGCTCCATGCTGTGCTGGACAGCCTTATCCACTGCCTCTGTAATCATGGGGGTGAGGAGTTGAGCTACCGCCAGAGCTATTTTGGCATGTGCCGCTTCTGTGTCCTCTGGGGAATACAGTGCCTGAGAGGAGAGAGGTGGAGCAATGGTGTCCTCGGCAGGGATAGCGGCCGCCATCTTAGCAGCTATGCCCGCCACTGACTCGAGCGGACTGTGGGGAGCCTGTGTGGGGCGAGGAGCAGTACGCTCCACAAAATGGTCCATCCGACCCTCCGGATCGCGGTAATATCAACCATCCGTAGGAGCCGGTGCTGTGACATGCAATATGGATGCTGATGAGCCGAGGGGAGCGGGAGCTGTGACAGATCACTCCATCCTCACACGGATCACTTCATCCTCACACCAGAGGTTTTCAGTGGGGGATGCCTGGTGGCTCTCTTTACAGGAAGTAGAGAGCTCTTCCCTCCTGAAATCTTTTGTTTTATTTGTCCAAAATCATCACCAAACAAATGTTCCCCATGAAAGGGGAAACCTGCCAATGACTTCTTACAAGGAAGCTCGGCTGACCAGTTCTTAAGCCACAAAAGTCTGGGCATATGTACAGACAAGAGAGCCAAACAAGAAACCTGCTGTATTGAATCCTTTAAGGCATCAACAGCAAAACAGCGCTCAAGGAATATCTGTCTTATTTTCAGCAAGATCATCCTCCTGGTTAGGCCTGTCAGGCCGTCTGACCTGATCATTTACAGACTGGCAAATACCAATTGCTGCAACAGCTGGCTGAATAGCTGAACTGGCCAAAGAAAAGGAAGCCTTTAATAATGACTCCAGTTTCTTGTCAACAGGGTCTTTCAAGCCCTGTGCATTATCCACCGGACAAGTTAAGTTCTTGTTTAAGGAAGAGACTGCTGCATCTACGGCTGGCATGCTCCACTTCTTAATGACCTTGTCATCCATGGGATATAAAGGGGAAAGCCACTTAGGAGGAACAAACATCCTGTCAGGATGTTCCCAACTTAAAGGCAGAATGAACCATCTCGGTAAGAGTCTGGATCAAAAGCCTCTGCAAATGAGAGGCAGACACCAACTGGATATCTTCTTGTCCAGATTGCTCAGAAGCACTCTCATCCACCAGGCCCTCCACAAGAATCCTGAGCTTTTAGCTCTTCCCCATCCTCAACACATTCCTGCTCCAAACTAGGAGGCTCAGGGGAGGGGGATCTGTCACTCTTCTTGCCACCTACAGGATGGAGGCAATCATGCCAGCGGACCTGTGCTCTAACCTGGCTAGGGCCGAGGACAGTTCATCCTTGGTGATAAAGGGTGAAGCAGCAGTGTTGACTATAGGCACCATACCAGATAGGCACAGCGGATCAGATTGCCCTGAAGCCTCAGGTCTTTCAGGGGATCCAACACTAGGGATACAACTAGGTTCATCAGGAGCTACTAAGGACATAGGTGTGCCCTTTCCTGTAGTGTTAGTCCCGCTCCTCTTTTTTGAAGACATTTACCAGCCACAAAAAGGGAGTCGCTGGGTGTAGTATTAATACACCTCAGAAGGGAGACCCTTTAACCACTTGCCGACCGCCTAACGCAGATTTACTGCGGCAGAATGGCACAGGCAGGAAAAATCGCGTACCTGGTACGTGATCTGCCTCCCGCGGGCGGGGGGCGCATTGTCCCCTGCCCCCCCCGGTGCCCTAGGCGGTCGGCTTCGTTAGGGGAGAGATCCAAGGTGAGGGGGAGGCCACTCATTCGTGGCCACCCCCTCGTGATCGCTCCCCACGAATAAGAATCTTCCTCTGCTGCTGTATTGTGAACAGCGGCAGAGGCTGGAGAGAAGACAGGGTGTCTGGGCTCACTCCGTCATGCTGTTGGGGATCTGGGCCGACTGCCCAACATCCCTGGGGTATACAGGTGGAGACTGAAGTCCCATCCACCTTCACAGGAAATCCATCCTCTGTTAGTTGAGGGCAGAGTCCAGCAGTACTCGGCCCTGTTGCCAGCCCTTCTGCTGGAAACCCCACACCATCTGCTCCGGCTAACTGTTGGGGAGGGACAACACACACCTCCTCTCCCTTCTCCCCCTGTATAATGAAGTAGAATAGTAAAGTATCGAACCAGGCAGAACTTCAGCAATGCAGGTTTATTAACAGCTGATAACATACAGGTTTATGTTCAAAATATTACAATATACAGGTCTAATTTATACAGTTTCTTACAATGCAAGCATATTAGGTACATAACTTTCCTGTATTCCACCTAATTATTTTAACCACCTGTTTTCTTATCTTATCTGTCTGATTTATATGCATTTCAGACTTGAGACAATTCTATATAACTTGAATCTATTCTAATGAACTTTCACCCAGTAAACTATAAGTCCTCATGCACACGGATGTTTTTACAGCTGCTTTTTTGAGCTTTTTTTGCAGCTTAAAAAGGCCTGTCTATGTTAGTCTATGGCTTCATGCCCACCTAGGCGTTTTTGAGCTGCAAGTGGCATAGGCGTTTTTAAGCTGTAAAAAAAACCCAGGACCAGTGGGTTCTGAGAGACGTTTTCAGCTGTAAAAATGCTCTAACGCTGAAAAACGCTCAAAAACGCTCAAGAACGTCATTCACCAACGTTTTTTAACGTTTTTGATCCATTGAAAAAAAAAAAATTTGAAAAAAAAAAACGCTCAAAAAAACGCTAACGCGGAAAAACGCTCAAATACACTATTGCAAAAACACTGAAAAAAGCTGAAAAGAGTTTAAAAAAATCACTGCAAAGATACTGGCGTTTTCATAACGTTATTTTAACAGCCTGTGTGCATGAGGGCTAAAAGTATAAGAAAGAAGCAGAGAGGTCATCCAAAGTTCAGCATTTAAAAATGAAGACTTTCTAAATCTATGGAAAACACAGTATACATTATTAAAAATTAATAATTGTTGCTTTACTTATTGAATAATAATATTGATAAAACCACTACTATATAATAATATGAATAATAATAATAATAATAATCAATAAAATATATGCAAATCAATATGACTAATATGAAATACATTGGCTAATATGAGATTCCACAACATTTCCCCCCTTTTGAGGCATAAGCCTCACAGCAATTACAGTACAGATCACCCACCATGCTCTTCAGAGACCCCATGCACCCGACATTTATCGCATAAATTGTCCAAAAAAAATAAAAATAAATCAGTCCAAAAAATAAATAAATAAATAAATCAGTCCATTCAAAAACACACTGCATCTTCTTCTGTAGCTGCAAAGTCCTTCTCCATATGTGGCACGGAAAACATAGTTGTCAGTCTCAGTGACATCGTGATCATTCTTGCCACAAACTTCTTGCAACAGGCAACAGTTACTCAGCAACATCACATCAAGGATAACAGGGAAGAAGAACAATCCGTTTAGTTAGTGAATGAAAGCCAAGTATGTGGTCCCAAGGAGCATTCAGCAGACTCAGTCCCATAAGGCTCTGCCTTTTCCTGCATAGGTCTTTTCAGCTTAGCCAAGTGCTTGATGTTTTTTGGAGAGATCTCCTTCATCATCAGTTGCTGGTCCAGTATCATAGCACAATCTTCCTTGGATGCTGTAAGACACAAGTTCAGTGCATACCTGTTCTGCAAGGATACAAGTCTCAGATGTTCCTTTATTGCATGAAATCCTTCCTTAGTAGCAATTAACACTTGTAACAAGTTGCATCATGTCTTCTGCGATCACCCGATATTTGTCTGGATATAAAATACACTTCAAAAATATAGTTATAAAAATAAAGTCAGTGTCAGGATACAATAGGTCTCTGGCAAGCACTTCAGGGCAACCTACAAAGCAATGGCTCCTACACTCTCATTTTATTTAATAACTTAATTTAGTGTGTTCCTTTTACTTCTACAACATCCGGAAAAACAATATACATATATCTATATAGTTTTATCATAATACAATACTCTTACAATATTAATAATAATTATTATTATTATAAATCCCTTGAAGTACATGTTTTCACTACAAAGTATTTTATATAGACTATTCTTTTTACATTTCCCAACCTATACTATTTCCCATACAATAATTGTAAAATTCTCATCATTTCTTAACCTTGACTCCACCTATCAGTCACTATTACCCTGGTCATGTCACTTTTTGTCCATTTCTGCACATATTATACTGCAGAATATTATACAATAACAGTCAGCATGGGTCTCTTCTGTCAGTCACTGCTATATTGTCTAAGTTAGTAGCCTACCTCTCCTATGTCTTACAACATAAATTATAAAACATCATATTAAATAACTCTGCAAATATCAAGATAAATAACATAACGTATCTTATAAAGCATCAATATTATACATTCTTATCGAAAATGTCATACTCATTACATTACACCTCCCCACTTTCTTTTTTTTTTTTTTCAAAAAATGATAAAACTATTTGTTCATAATGATTGAACATTTACTCAAAGTGGAACTCTACTCACAAAAATATGATAAAATAAGGTTCATTAGCAAGAAAAATACATTCCACATTAATTATTATGCTACCATTTTTCTGAAGCCCAGAACCTTAGAACAGCAGTAAAATTTCAGGCTGTCAGCAGACTGGCCTCTAGATTTTAATCAGTGCAAAAAATAGAGCACAACTGAGCCTGTGTAGAGCAGGGTGGAACAGTGGATTTTAAACAGTATAGGCACTTATTTTTTACTGTGCTTCATAGCTACACCTGCAAAAGGGGTCAGCCTCAAGTGATCCAGCAGGAATTAAGTTTCTGACCAAAGTTCCACTTTAAGGTGTTCACAATATTAATACTTATAATATATATAACAAACAAAACAAGAGTAAGTCTCTACATACAAAGTATCACATATAATTAATTAGAATTGTCCATTACTGAAATACTTCCAATGTCTTTGTCTGCAACAGTCTCTTGTATGTATTCCACTTGCACTTATGTGAATAACAGTCTTGGTAATCTCACTCAGACTTTGACTACTATAGAAATGGAAAATGTCACTGTCACAAATGTGGATTTAAATGGACACTTGAATTGTGAATTCTTCCACTTCCTTTTATGATCTTTAATGTACTTGCAGTCATCAAGAGTTACTGACATACATTCCTTTAGTGGCTTTGACTGGAACAAGAGATCACATCTAAAACAAGGATCTGTTTAGAAACAAAACTACACCGATTTGGTTAATTATTTTAAACACATGAACATTTTATCTCCCACTGTACAGCATGAAGTCTAAGCAACTATCATTTGCCTCTAGAACTCCTAAACTTAGTGACAAATCTATCCAAAGTTTCATATGGCCCAGCAAATTGTATTTAATTTGGTCTACAACAGCCCATACAACCTATCCACCAATGAATATGAGTGTGGACACAAGGTTCTATTGTCTATGCCAAGCATAGAGCAGAATGGAACTGATTTTTCATAAAAATGGGTACAATTATCTGATATCAGTGCTGTATACACTCCAATCCTGGGGAAAACTTCCCACATCAGACACTTAGCTGTTGTCCCGTACATTTGCATGACCATATGAAAAAACTTTGATTTACTTTAAAAAGGAGCATACATTTATTAAAGTATATCTATATCTACAGCTTTGTTCTTTCATTGCAATAAAGTCTATATTCAGGCACACAAAATAGACTTTGAAGAACTACATTTTGTGAAACTACATTGTGATTGTTCATAAGTAAAAAGAAATCAAAAAAAAATTACATGGTCGCTTGCACAGTCTGTTAAATCTAAAGAGGTTAGGAAAATGTGCATTACTATGCGCCTTCCTTAAGAATAATTATATATAAATTTTATTGTTAATTAGATCATATTAATGCAGAGTGACCCTAATCAAAAAACTGACTTTGCCACCTGTAGTAGCATAACTAGGAACTTGAATAATAAAAAAAATCAAAAGGAGTGAAATTTTACAAAGTATAACTTTACATATGAAAACGTGCTGGCTGCTCCTGGAATAAAGAAACAAATTATTTATTTAGGCAAACTAATAATCAACCTGATGATTACTAAATATTGTAATCAGGTAGGACAAAATAAGTTATAGCCAATACCAATAGGGACCTTGCTCACCAGAGCTTATAAGCTAAGATTAAAAATTAAGAGTCTAATTATCTAATTCACCCCCCGTATGTGCTACATATAGCACATATAATAAGATGGTAGCACTGTTGTTACCATGCATCACTCTTCACTATACTTTTTAGAAAATAATAAACAAATATAAATTTGGAGTTCCCTTTTACCAAATAAATAAATCCCATTGCTATCCTTGTGAGTACTACTAAACAGGCAAATATATAAAGATGACAGTATATATAAAACTGTACAATAAGATAGAGACATGACAAAATAAACAAAAGCTACAAGGGAGAATAAGCACCCTACTTACAAGAGTGATACACTAAAAATAAAATGCACCTTGCACTACTGCAGTCCATAATATAAAAGACAGAATACCTATTATAACCTACAGTTTATATTCTAATAAAAAATCAACAAATGTTTAAGAATAAGAATGTATTCTGAGATTTTTATTTATTTATTTTTATGGTCAGCTTATCCAGTTTCTGTCTAAAGGCACCAGACATAACTCCCCTAAACGTGCCCCTTTCATCTCAGTACAGAGCACTGAGATGAGCTGTCACAAAAAGTGATTTAATGCTGTTGCACATAAGCTCCTAAACACATACTGAAAAAAAAATACAGTATTTTGTCTAACATGTAAAACCTACAACTGTAAAATCTGTTAAGCATGGCATTAATTACATTAGCGGCATTGAATTTATCTACAGATTTTTTCCTTCCAGAAGCAGTATGCTGGATACAAAAAAAAAATAAAAAATATGGGTGAACTTTGTGTCGTAAATTACTTAAAACAAACAACTTTCTTTTTTCTACAGTTTAAATAACTTCTAACTCCCTCAGCTCATTAATGGTGCTAACTAGCTGAGGTACATATTCAAAAGAATATAATAAAAAAAAAAATAAATAAAAAATGAATCGTGCCTTCCACACACACACTCAATCACTGCCAATAACATTTAGAACTTTGACGCTAAAGTCAATCAGTCACCATAGATTTATCAATCCCTAGCCTCTCAACGAAAGACATACAATCATTCACATAGGGATTCATTTTACACCTCATCCAAAAAAAAAAAAAACACGCACACACACATTTAACTCATATAAATATAAATCCTCCTAACAAATACTAATAACACGTGTCACAAAATCAAAGGTATGACACAGAAAGTTCTAATTGTATTTGTATGGAAGATACATACCATTTCCATATTCGTCATACACTATGCAGAATTCAGCATCAGTTGCATACTTCTTACAATAGAACTAACACACAGGGTCCTTCCACACCAACGTTTTTACAACCACTACAGACTTATTCTAACCTAATTTGGGAGATGATCAGTCTCCCTCACACATATAATATTCCCTAACAGTCTACAAAGATTACAAAGAAATTAACTTACATTTGTGAACATTCATTAACAAAATGTCATTATCTTCTGTTTTCTATATAGCAATACACAGTCACTCCACCTAGCAAAGTATGCATACACATGAACACAAATTCCTGACTATATATAAATATACAAATATTCACAGAATTATTAAAACTGACAGGTTGGTTAGTAATTACTTATGGACAGCAGTGCTCAGAGTAAAGCCAATAGGCACCGTACACGCATACGTCTCCTTACCAAAACGCTTGTCTCAAGACACGAAAAACCGCCAAGCCCTGCTTGCCACGGCGATCAGGAATGTCTCAACCTGATCTTAACTCAGTACACAGACCGTTATAACAGATACATATAAACACATACACTTACAGCACAAAGACGATATATACCTTTTTACTTTGTTAACAAATGGAGCTCAAAAACCTTCACCTTATTTACATGTCAGGACTTACCTTTCTTGACATTTTTAACTCATGAATATTATTTTACACCACACAAAGGTACCTTTTTCTACTAGTAGCTACATATCAGTACTGTTTTTATTTTTTAACTTAGGCTTTCCAGGGATCTGATAACCCCAAAGCCTTCTCCTGATTGATTACCAATCCAGGAAACCAACATGCATGTTAACGCAGGTTCTCCAGGGGTCTTTAAGTCCCCAAAACCTCATCCAGACAAAATTTTGCAGTCAAGGTAAACAACATGCATGTTACGCAAGTTCTCCAGGGGTCTTTAAGTCCCCAAAACCTCATCCAGACTTAAATTCGCAGTCCAGGGAATCAACATGCATGTTACGCAAGTTCTCCAGGGGTCTTTAAGTCCCCAAAACCTCATCCTGACTAATTTTTGCAGTCCAGGGAACCAACATGCATGTTACACCTAGGTTTACATAGAGAGTAATTAACCCTCTACAGGGGTACCCCTTCGGAAAAGAAAGAATTGAAAGAAAAGAAAAAAGAGAAAAAAAAAATTAAAAAAATAAATAAATAAATACATTTTCTACCCAGGGTATCTCATCCTGTACAATGTACTTTAAGGCACCCACAGTTGAGAAAACCCAACCTGCCATCACAAAGATCTGCCTGGTGGACAGCGATACCCCAACAACAACCACCCGCCCCTCCTAGCGCTAGCAAAACACGGCACAACACAATGCAGAACTAATAATAGGTGTCTGCTAACCTGATATAAATTGCGCAAAATTGTGTTGAGCTCAGTGCCTCACCAGCATGGAGTTAGGCAAGATCGGAGTTGAGGTTATGCTGTCCCCGTACGGGCCACCAAATGAAGTAGAATAGTAAAGTATCGAACCAGGCAGAACTTCAGCAATGCAGGTTTATTAACAGCTGATAACATACAGGTTTATGTTCAAAATATTACAATATACAGGTCTAATTTATACAGTTTCTTACAATGCAAGCATATTAGGTACATAACTTTCCTGTATTCCACCTAATTTTTTTAACCACCTGTTTTCTTATCTTATCTGTCTGATTTATATGCATTTCAGACTTGAGACAATTCTATATAACTTGAATCTATTCTAATGAACTTTCACCCAGTAAACTATAAAAGTATAAGAAAGAAGCAGAGAGGTCATCCAAAGTTCAGCATTTAAAAATGAAGACTTTCTAAATCTATGGAAAACACAGTATTCATTATTAAAAAATAATAATTGTTGCTTTACTTATTGAATAATAATATTGATAAAACCACTACTATATAATAATATGAATACTAATAATCAATAAAATATATGCAAATCAATATGACTAATATGAAATACATTGGCTAATATGAGATTCCACAACAATCTGCTGCTGGGAAGTGATTGCCACCTTCTCACCCTGAGCCTCCGAAACTGCCACAGGTGTGGGGCAGAGGTCTTGGACCCTCTGTCCGGTTGCCAGCGCTTCAGCTGGGGATGTTCCTTGTAACTTCACAGATACTTCTGTTGGTGCTGGGCAGAGCACAGTGAAGTTTGGCCCTAATAACAGCTCCTCTTCTGCTGGAGGCTCACCAGGTTGTTCTTCCTCAGCAGAAAAGTCTATCAAATCCCCTGTCTCCGCAACTGGTTTCTGGGGATAAAGGTTCACCATCTCCTGTCCCTGGAACCCAGAAGATGCTATCAGTGCTGGGCAGAGGTTAGCAGAGCTCTGCCCTGTTGTCAGCACTTCAGCTTTGGGGATAGCGATCTCCAGATTTTCCACTGCCGATTCTCTGGCATTCTGCTGGACAGGCACATTCCTCCATCCAAGATCATCCAATGCAGAAACAGGTTCATCAAGGTCAGTCAGCACTTGCTGCATCCGCCATAAGACCTCCGCCTCCATAGCTGTGGGGGCAGGTTGGCAAAGCACACTGTTACTCTGCCACATTGTCAACGCTTCAGCCAGGATTTCAGAGTTGTCAACTGGTATTTCCTGATAGTCCCAGGCAAAGGGAGCCCCACCCTGCTGCTGAGCAGAGTCTAGCAGCTGTCTGTAGGCCATCTCAAGCTCCCATTCCTGAACGGCCAGAAACTCCAAATCTTCCCGTGCCCAGTGCATTTCCGAGACATTCAGTCTTCGCTCACTGTGCTCCATTATTTCCTCCAAACGCCACTCCCGATCACTCCCAAAGAGTGAGTTGCAGTCATATTGGTCCACTGACCCAATTTACCATATGCCTGTGTTCTCTGCCTCCATGACAAGGGCACGATACGAGCAGATTTTGCGGTTCATGCACTTCAACAACAATGAACTCTGTCGTCCTCGTGGAGACCCTGGATACGATCGGCTCTACAAAATTCGGCCCCTTGTAAACCACTTCAACCAGCGTTTTGCAGACTTGTTTACTCCCCATCAAGTTGTCTGCGTTGATGAGTCCCTGATTAAATTTTCTGGCCGCTTGTCATTCAAACAGTACCTTCCCAGCAAGCGTGCCAGATACGGGGTCAAGATGTATAAGCTCTGTGACAGGGCCACAGGCTATACATAGTTATGCTTTACAAGGGCAAAGATAGTCACGTAGAGCCGACAAACTGCCCTGACTACATAGGAAGCGCTGGCAAGATTGTGTGGGACTTGGTGTCACCCTTATTCGGAAAGGGGTACCACTTGTACGTGGACAATTATTACACGAGCGTGCCACTTTTTAGTCACCTTTTTGATCAACAGATTGGAGCACGTGGCACCGTGCGACCTAATCGCCGGGGCTTTCCCCAGCGGCTTGTAGATTCCCGTCTTAGGCTGGAGGAGAGAGCCTGCTTGCAGTGTAATAACTTGCTCGCTATGAAGTGGAGGGATAATAAGAATGTTTTCGTTCTTACCTCCCTTCATGCAGACACGACAGTCCAAATTACTACGGCGACTGGTGTTGTGGAGAAACCCCTCTGTGTCCACGAATATAACCAAAATATGGGAGGGGTGGACCTCAACGACCAGTTGTTGGCGCTGTACCTAGTTGCCCGTAAGGCCAGACGCTGGTACAAAAAAGTGTCTGTTTATTTATTTCAATTGGCTTTGCTGAATGCTCATGTGCTATAGAGCTTCAGGACAGACTGGATCCTTCCTTAAATTCCAGGAAGAGATCGTCAGAGCCCTTCTGTTTCCAGACGGTGCTCCACCTCACCTTCCCCAACCAAATGCAGTAAGCCGGCTGCATGAGAGGCATTTTCCTTATGTCCTCCCGAGTACCCCTACCCAACGAGCCCCCCAAAGAAGATGTCGTGTCTGCAGCAAGCGCGGATATAGGTGTGACACCCGGTATTGTCCCTCCTGTCCTGACAATCCTGGTCTATGCATTGGTGAATGTTTTGAACGCTACCATACACTAGTTGAGTTTTAGCGTAGGGTACAGCATTGCACAGACTAGGACACACTTTCACATGGTCTCCCAAGATGCCATTACATTTTGAGAGCCCCAAACCTGGTACCAGTTACAAAAGTTAAAGTTACTAAAAAAAGTGTAAAAAAAAATAAAAACACAAAAAAATATAAAATAAAAAAACCAAAAATAGTTGTCGTTTTATTGTTCTCTTTCTCTATTCTCTTCTCTTCTCAGAGCGGATTTATTTATCTTGACAGCAACAGCGTTTGCTCCCACGATATATAAAGCCGTGACTCCAGCGCTGTCGGAGGCGATTTCACCACCACAGTTACATACTTCAGCATATATGCCGAAGCGTGGGGGCAGCAGTGGGTGGAGGAGCGATTTGCTCCTGCCTTTTGTGGGAGGATGCCCCCATGCTTCGGCATATATATACGGTGCATGTATGCCCATCATTAGAAGTGGGTGGATGAAGAGAGGTATTCTAATGGTGGGCATACCCACCGATCCATCTCTTTTTTTCGTTCAGCCCACAGGCTGCATGAAAAAAAAGTTTACAATATATACCCAACAAGGACCAGCAACGTACTGGTATGTTGCTGGACTTTGAGTGGTTATACCAGAATGATGCCTGCAGGTTTAGGTATCATCTTGGTATCATTCTTTTCAGCCAGCGGTCGGCTTTCATGTAAAAGCAATCCTAGCGGCTAATTAGCCTCTAGACTGCTTTTACAAGCAGTGAGAGGGAATCCCCCCACCGTCTTCCATGTTTTTCTCTGGCTCTCCTGTCCCAACAGGGAACCTGAGAATGCTGCCGGTGATTCAGCCAGCTGACCATAGAGCTGATCGGAGACCAGAGTGGCTCTAAACATCTCTATGGCCTAAGAAACCGGAAGCTACGAGCATTTCATGACTTAGATTTCGCCGGATGTAAAAAGCGCCATTGGGAAAGCATTTTATCACACCAATCTTGGTGTGGTCAGATGCTTTGAGGGCAGAGGAGAGATCTGGGGCTAATAGACCCCAGTTTTTTCAAAAAAAGAGTACCTGTCACTACCTATTGCTATCATGGGGGATATTTACATTCCCTGAGATAACAATAAAAATGATTAAAAAAAAAAACGAAACGAACAGTTTAAAAATAAGATAAAAAAGAAAAAAAATAAGAAAAAAAAACCAGCACCCCTGTCCCCCCCTGCTCTCGCGCAAAGGCGAACGCAAGCCTCGGTCTTGCGTCAAATGTAAACAGCAATTGCACCATGCATGTGAGGTATCACCGCGAAGGTCAGATCGAGGGCAGTAATTTTAGTAGTAGACCTCCACTGTAAATCTAAAGTGGTAACCTGTAAAGGCTTTTAAAAATGTATTTAGTTTGTCGCCAATGCACGTTTGTGCGCAATTTTAAAGCATGTCATGTTTGGTATCCATGTACTCGGCCTAAGATCATCTTTTTTATTTCATCAAACATTTGGGCAATATAGTGTGTTTTAGTGCATTAAAATTTAAAAAAAAGTGTGTTTTTTTTCCCCAAAAAAATGGGTTTGAAAAATCGCTGCGCAAATACTGTGTAAAAAAAAAAATTAAACACCCACCATTTTAATCTGTAGGGCATTTGCTTTAAAAATATATATAATGTTTGGGGGTTCAAAGTCATTTTCTTGCAAAAAAAATTTATTTTTTCATGTAAACAAGTGTCAGAAAGGGCTTTGTCTTCAAGTGGTTAGAAGAGTGGGTGATGTGTGACATAAGCTTCTAAATATTGTGCATAAAATGCCAGGACAGTTCAAACTCCCCCCAAATGACCCCATTTTGGAAAGTAGACACCCCAAGCTATTTGCTGAGAGGCATGTCGAGTCCATGGAATATTTTATATTGTGACACAAGTTGCAGGAAAAAGACAATTTTTTTTTTTTTTTGCACAAAGTTGTCACTAAATGATATATTGCTCAAACATGCCATGGGAATATGTGAAATTACACCCCAAAATACATTCTGTTGCTTCTCCTGAGTGTGGGGATACCACGTGTGAGACTTTTTGGGAGCCTAGCCGCGTATGGGACCCCGAAAACCAATCACCGCCTTCAGGCTTTCTAAGGGCGTAAATTTTTGATTTCACTATCACAGTTTCGGAGGCCATGGAATGCCCAGGTGGCACAAAACCCCCCCAAATGACCCTATTTTGGAAAGTAGACACCCCAAGCTATTTGCTGAGAGGTATAGTGAGTATTTTGCAGACCTCGCTTTTTGTCACAGTTTTGAAAATTGAAAAAAGAAAAAAAATAATTTCTTGTCTTTCTTCATTTTCAAAAACAAATGAGAGCTGCAAAATACTCACCATGCCTCTCAGCAAATAGCTTGGGGTGTCTACATTCCAAAATGGGGTCATTTGGGGGGATTTGTGCTATCTTGGCATTTTATGGCCTTCAAAACTGTGATAGGTAGTGAGGAGTGAATCAAAAATTTACGCCCTTAGAAATCCTAAAGGCGGTGATTGGTTTTCGGGGCCCTGTATGCAGCTAGGCTCCCAAAAAGTCCCACACATGTGGTATCCCCGTACTCAGGAGAAGCAGCAGAATTTATTTTGGGGTGTAATTCCACATATCTCCACGGCATGTTTGAGCAATATATTATTTAGTGACAACTTTGTGCAAAAAAAAAAAAAATTTGTCACTTTCCCGCAACTTGTGTCAAAATATAAAATATTCCATGGACTCAACATGCCTCTCAGCAAATAGCTTGGCGTGTCTACTTTCCAAAATGGGGTCATTTGGGGGGGGTTGTGCCATCTTGGCATTTTATGGCCTTAAAAACTGTGATAGGTAGTGAGGAGTGAAATCAAAAATTTACGCCCTTAGAAATCCTGAAGGCGGTGCTTGGTTTCGGGGCCCCGTACGCGGCTAGGCTCCCAAAAAGTCCCACACATGTGGTATCCCCGTACTCAGGAGAAGCAGCAGAATGTATTTTGGGGTGTAATTCCACATATGCCCATTGCATGTTTGAGCAATATATCATTTAGTGACAACTTTGTACAAAAAAAAAATTGTCACTTTCCCGCAACTTGTGTCAAAATATAAAATATTCCATGGCCTCAACATGCCTCTCAGCAAATAGCTTGGGGTGTCTACTTTCCAAAATGGGGTCATTTGGGGGGGGGGGTTGTGCCATCTTGGCATTTTATGGCCTTCAAAACTGTAATAGGTAGTGAGGAGTGAAATCAAAAATTTACGCCCTCAGAAATCCTGAGGCGGTGATTGGTTTTTCGGGGCCCTGTACGCGGCTAGGCTCCCAAAAAGTCCCACACGTGGTATCCCCATACTCAGGAGAAGAAGCTAAATGTATTTTGGGGTGCAATTCCACATATGCCCATGGCCTGTGTGAGCAATATATCATTTAGTAACAACTTTTTGTAATTTTTTTTTTGTCATTATTCAATCACTTGGGACAAAAAAATTTATATTCAATGGACTCAACATGCCTCTCAGCAATTTCCTTGGGGTGTCTACTTTCCAAAATGGGGTCATTTGGGGGGGGGGGTTGTACTGCCCTGCCATTTTAGCACCTCAAGAAATGACATAGGCAGTCATAAACTAAAAGCTGTGTAAATTCCAGAAAATGTACCCTAGTTTGTAGACACTATAACTTTTGCGCAAACCAATAAATATACGCTTATTGACATTTTTTTTTACCAAAGAAATGTGGCCGAATACATTTTGGCCTAAATGTATGACTAAAATTGAGTTTATTGGATTTTTTTTTATAACAAAAAGTGGAAAATATAATTTTTTTCATACTTTTCGGTCTTTTTCCGTTTATAGCGCAAAAAATAAAAACGGCAGAGGTGATAAAATACCATCAAAAGAAAGCTCTATTTGTTGGAAGAAAAGGACGCAAATATCGTTTGGGTACAGCATTGCATGACCGCGCAATTAGCAGTTAAAGCGACGCAGTGCCAAATTGTAAAAAGTGCTCTGGTCAGGAAGGGGGTAAATCCTTCCGGGGCTGAAGTGGATAACAGTGTAAATTTGCTGTCCCCTCAAAATAACTCAACACACAACTATTAATGTCTAAACCGCTGGCAACAAAAGTGAGTAAGCCCCTAAGTGAAAATGTCCAAATTGGGCCCAAAGTGTCAATATTTTGTATGACCACTGTTATTTTCCAGCACTGCCTCAACCCTCTTGGGTATGGAGTTCACCAGAACTTCACAGGTTGCCACTGGAGTCCTCTTCCACTCCTCCATGATGACATCACGGTTCTGGTGGATCTTGGAGACCTTGTGCTCCTCCACCTGCTGTTTGAGGATGCCCCACAGATGCTCAATAGGGTTAAGGTCTGGAGACATGCTTGGCCAGTTCATCACCTTTACCCTCAGCTTCTTTAGCAAGGCAGTGATCGTCTTGGAGGTGTGTTTAGGGTCATTATGTTGGAATCCTGCCCTGCGGCCCAGTCTCCAAAGGGAGGGGATCATGCTCTGCTTCAGTATGTCACAGTACATGTTGGGATTCATGGTTCCCTCAATGAACTGTAGTGCCGGCAGCACTCATGCAGCCCCAGACCATGACACTACTACCACCACCATGCTTGACTGTTGGCAAGACACAGTTGTCTTTGTACTCCTCACCTGGTTGCCACCACACACGCTTGACACCATCTGAACCAAATAGGTTTATTGTGGTCTCATCAGACCACGGGACATGATTCTCCATTACTCCATGTCCTTGGTCTGCTTGTCTTCAAACTGTTTTCAGGCTTTATTGGGCATCTTTAGAAGAGGCTTCCTTCTGGGACGACAGCCATGCAGACCTATTTGATGCAGTGTGCGGCGTATGGTCTGAGCACTGACAGGAAAAAAGTCCTGCAAGCAACTTCTTTGGGGCACTTTAGGAGCAGTGTATCAATGGGCGGTGCCGCTTTGCGGGTGCTTTTAACCCTTTATTCGGGCGCTAGTGGGGGTTAAAAGCAGCTGAAACGCGCCGCTAAAACTAGCGGCGCTTTACCGCTGATGCCCCTGCGCTGTCACTGTGAAAGGGCTCTTAATTAAAATGTCCTCCTGCGCTCTTGTATGCTCACGCCACAAGATCTGTAGGACTTTACATGGGCTTTTTAGGAATAAGCCTTCGTGGTCCCTGTGCCACCTGGTCTTATGTTCATACTTTCTCAAGGTATTACCAGAACATCAAAACAAAAAATATTGCGCTCATGGTAAAAATAAAGTAGAAAATTTAAAAAGCTGCACCACTAACGTGAGATATTTTTCATGGTAAAAGAATAAGCATAAATGTGTTACATTATAAATCAAAAAGTCAAAATTTCAAAATTGTAAGACCAAGTGTCACAATCCAATACACACCAAGAGAGTCCCAAATAAGTAAAAAAAAAAAAAAATCATGCTTTCCAAGATCAGAAGAGAAAAAAAAAAAAGACTGCGCCACCATGCAGATTCACCGTCACCACATATAAGGATGTACTCTTACCAAAGCGTATGGACCCCCTATTACGGGAGGACAAGCAGGCTAATGTGTCTCATCTGGCACTGCTCCAGCATGGAGAACTGAGAGAGGCTGTTCCTGGCAAGCCGTGGAGGTGACATCAGTTCTATAGTCTCAAGCCATATTGGTGGCATGAACCCCAGTGAATAGATAAACGCTGTTCACAATCTTTTAAAGGATGTACACTGAGCTGCGTGCCAGGATTAATAACTCTCATGCGTATGTGTGGGAGTCATGTCATTGCCACCAGACAATCGAGAGGCGAAAAACGGGCACCACCTCTCTAGGGTTGCAAACCATGCCGAACCTCTCAGGGATTCAAGCTAAAATGAAGGAAAGTCAGATTTCTAAAGTTAGTTTATTCAGCATGAAATGGAGCTTAGTTATGTGGCATGAGGCTGTATATTGTGCAATATTTACATTTTTGGTAAACTCATTCAATGAAACCAATGAGATAACAAGCACTGCATTGATACATTCACACAATGTAACCATGAGATAAACCAACGTTCAGGAATATTCCTTTATCCCATTGTTTTGCAAATCTATGTACACTAAAAACTGTATGATTGAACCGGTTCTGATATCGCTGACAGCTTATTATTCGAAATAGGAAACCTGCATTTTGTTTGCAAGTATTAAAGATTTTGACTACAAGCAAGAGTAAGCCCTTACATTTAAAGAGCACCTATCATTTCAGATCTATCACGGCAGTGCCTGTTAGCGTTAGGCATCCACTCACCTGCTGCTGCCACGTCCCTCACCTTGTTGTGTCACTGCCACATCGCCAGCCGTGAAGTGAATGGGACTGTCTGTGAGTCAACAGCGGGTCAGAGGAGGAGCCACTCCAAGACAGATGACAGTTCACAGCTCTTTAACCACTTCAGCCCCGGAAAATGACCTCAATGACCAGGCTATTTTTTGCGATACAGCACTGCGACGCTTTAACTAACAAGTGCGCGGTCGTGCGACGATGTACCCAAACAAAATTGACGTCCTTTTTTTCCCACAAATAGAACTTTCTTTTGGTGGTATTTTGATCATCTCTGCGGTTTTTATTTTTTGCACTATAAACAAAAGATAAGCGTATATTGATTGGTTTGTGCAGAAGTTAAAATGTCTGCAAAATAGGGGAAAGATTTATGGCATTTTTATTAATTTTTTTTTTTTTACTAGTAATGGCGGTGATCAGCGATTTTTATCGGGACTGCGACATTATGGCGGACAGGTCGGACACTTTTGACACATTTTTGGGACCATTGACAATTATACAGCGATCAATGCTATAAAAAATGCACTGAATACTGTGTAAATGTCACTGGCAGGGAAGAGGTTAACACTAGGGGCGATCAAGGGGTTAACTGTGTTCCCTCGTGTGTGTTCTAACTGTAGGGGGATGGGACTCACTAGAGATGACAGATCGCTGCTCCTAGCTAGCAGGAACACACGATCTGTCTCCTCTCCTCACAGAACAGGGATTTGTGTGTTTGCACACACACACGTCCCTGTTCTGGCTCTCGTGGCCGGCGGTCATCGCGACCGCTGGCCACGCGCATCGGCACCCCCGCAGTGCAGCGGGCACCTACTATCCCCGCTCAAAGGGCAAGCGGTTAAAAATTATGATCTAAATTGAGCCTTTTTACTAGTGGTTTAAATCGACCCGAGTTAAATCAAATCCACCCTACTTATGTATTTATACATGTTGATCATATCCCCCCTTAATCTCCTCAAGAGAGAGTACATTTAGTTCCTCTGATCATTTCTCATAGCGGAGCTCCTCCATTCCGATTATCAGTTTGGTTGCCCTTCTCTGCATGTTCACCAGTTCCCCGATATCCTTTTTGTGAACTGGTGCCCAAAACAACTGCATATTCCAAATTAGGTCTTACTAATGATTTGTACAGGGGTAAAATGATCTCTCTCTGGAATATATACCTCTCTAAATAAGAAGATGATTTTACATGCTTTAGAAACTGGGCTTGGCATTGCATGCCATTATTAAGCTTATGATCTACCAGAACACACGTCCTTCTCCACCATTGATTCCCCAGTTGTGCTCCCTCTAGTATGTATGGTGCATGCGTATTCTTTGCTCCCAAGTGCATAACTTTATCATGTACTTCAAGATATGAAATTGACAGGCAAATCAAAATTCCTTTTTTTTTTTTAATACAGATTTTAATAAACTTGTTTTTTTAGGCATTTCAAGTAGCAGCCAGTTGGAACTTGATCTTCCTTGTAACCACGGTACCTGGGCTCATTCTGTATATGGGCCTGAACACATCACATAGTGGCAGTCCAGATTATTTATGCTTTTTAAACCCAAATAGCAAATTTAAGTGTATTCCCACGGAACAGCAGGTGTAATTGGAGATTAGACAGTGGGTGCAAGTCATCTCAAACATGGTGTGTTTTGAAAAGGAGCAGTAAAGCACAATCACTAGGTAAGGAACACAACCCAGGAACCAAAAACTGCAACTGTGGTTACATCCATCAATCTACAAATGCAATAATTTAAAAAAAAGCAGCAGCACATCTTAATGTATGATAATGTTTTTGTCTAGGCCAGTGATGGTGAACCTTAGCAAACCAGAGTTTTGAAACAAAATTTCCCATGATGCTCATGCACTCTGCAGTATAGTTGAGCATCATGGGAAATGTAGTTTCAAAACATCTGGGGTGCCAAGGTGCATCATCACTGGTTTAGGCTCACACCTGTGTGGGTGATGGCTGCTGCGGAACTGCAACTGTTCCCGCAACCACCCACACAGAAAAATGTGCTGCTGCTGAAGAGATGAGTGGGGGTGCCGTTAATCCTAATGGCAAAAGTGTGCACCTAGCCTTAATGCATACTAACAAAAAATAGGATTTTTATTACAGCTTACCTGTAAAATCCTTTTCCTGGAGTACATCATGGGACACAGAGCCTAAGTAATTACTTAATGGGTTATGGGCCACCTTCATGTGTTGACACTGGTATACCCAATCAAGGAAATTTACTCCCTATATAACCCCTCCTCCTTCCAGGAACAAATAATTTTTTGTAGCAAAGCAATATACTTAAACCCCATAAAAGAGGGGAGGGACCTCTGTGTCCCATGATGTACTCCAAGAAAAGGATTTTACAGGTAAGCTGTAAGAAAAATCCTATTTTCTTTATTGTATATCATGGGACACAGAGCCTAATTACTTAATGGGACCTCCCATAGCAATGCTACTTGAGGGGAGGGGGAGACAACCTGCGGTGTACCCCCCAGACTTGGGGACTTATACTTCTGCCTGCTGCACACTGCGCCCACAGGCGATATCCTCATTCCTCCTTACATCCACCTGATAAAATCTTTGTGAATGTATGCACTGAAGAACAAGTTGCGGCCTTACAAATCTGAGCCATGGAGGCCTGGTGACACACTGCCCAAGAAGCACTAACCGCCCTGGTAGAGTGCGCCTTAGCTTGAAAAGGGGAATCTTACCCCTTAAATTATAAGTTTGAATTATAACTTGCCGAATCCACTTAGCGACAGTGGATTTCGACGCTGCCTGTCCTTTCTTAGGACCCTCTGACAGAATAAATAAGACATCAGTCTTAAGAATCTGAGCAGTTGTCTTTAAATAGATTTTCATTGCTCTCACCACATCAAGACCAGTGTTAATTTTGTCAGCAAATTTCGATTTAGTTTTAGTCTTAGGACTAAAATGGCATTTTAGTTTTAGTCTTCTGCAATTGTTTTAGGTTTAGTTGTATTTAGTCGACTAAATCTCCAGTACATTTTAGTCGACTAAAACTTATTTTAGTCGTCTAAAATCAAATGGGTATAATTAACCCCAGACTAAGAATGCATAGCAAGCGGTCTTTGAAATAAAATCGATAAGGCTGAGACTTGGCCCTTAATAGTGCTCAAGGCCAACTTCATCTCTACGCCTAATTGTCGAAAGGCAAGAATTCTGCCTATGATATATCTTCGAGGGTGCCAACCCTTGGATTCACACCAGGAAACATAAGCCTTCCAGACTCTATAATGTATAGTTCTGGAAGCTGGTTTCCTTGCATTAATCAAAGTAGAGATAACTGACCTGGAAAGCCCACGTTTCTTTTGAATGTGGGTTTTAATAGCCAGGCCGTTAAATGTAGCGTTTGTAATGTAGGATGGAATATCGGCCCCTGTAAGAACAGGTCTGGCCTTAGTGGAAGGGACCACGGACCCTCCACTGCCATCTTTACGATTTCTGCATACCATGACCTGGGCCATGCTGGTGCTGCCAGAATTACCTGTTTTCTTTCCAGCTTGATCCTGCAAAGAAGTCAAGGCAGCAATTGAATAGGGAGAAATGCATAGATCAGTGAGAACTGATCCCACAGTATCACAGACGTCTCTGTTCTGCATGCGAATGGATCCTTTGTTCTGGACACAAAGTTGACTAACTTTATGTTGAACTGGACGCTAGAAGATCTACGTCTGGAGTCCCCCATCTTTTACAAACAGCTAGAAAATGTGTCAAGGTGAAGAAACCATTCCCCTGGGAATAATCTGCTGGCGACTTAAGTAGTCCACCTGCCAATTCTCTATTCCCGGAATGAAGACTGCAGATAGGCACAGAATATTTCTTTCTGCCCAAGTTAGAATATGGTTCACCTCTCTCTGCGCTGAGAGACTCTTGGTGCCCCCTTTGGTGATTGATATAGGCCACAGCCGTGGCATTGACAGATTGGATCCTGATAGGACAATTCCTTAACCTGGAAGTCAAGGCTTTCAGAGCGAGACGGACTGCCCAAATCTCTAGGATGTTGATGGGCAAGGCTCTTTCGGTTCTTGAACACTGTCCTTGGACAGTTGTCTTCTCTGTCGTTACCACTTTCCAGATAACTGGTCTGAAGGATTTACCTTTTAGCAGATTCTTTAGTAACCACCAATTGAGGCTTGGGGACAGCCGCATTGGCAAGTCCAAAGCTTGGATCGTTTTGTTCCAAGCAAATAGAATACTGTTTTGCCACAGTCTCGAATGGAACTGGGCATAGGGAACTGCTTCGAATGAAGCCACCATCTTTCCTAACAACCTTATGCAAAGGCAAATGGAGGGATCTCCTTTTGACCTGACCATCCGCACAAACTCTTTTATGGTGTTGTTTTTTGCCTGGGCAACAACACCTTTTTCTGTGCTGTATCTATGATCATGAATTAATGTGTGGATTGCGCTAACTTCTAAAAAATTAATACCACACCACTTCTTATAGCCAAAAAATATAAATAAATCTATTATCCTTTTTAGTGTGAATTCCTTTTGGATATCCGTAGAAGTGGTGTGGTATTAATTTTTTTAATTTTTTAGGAGTTAGCGCAATCCACACATTAATTCATATTTAACATCCAACCCTAGGGTGGCATGTATTTTTGATTGCACCAAACTAGACTATTGGTTACGTACTTGGTTATTTTTTTGCGCCGGTAGCACATTTTTTCTTGTATCTATGATGAGACCCAAATACTCCAGCTTTTTTAGCGGTTTTAAGGAAGACTTCTCTAGGTTGAGAATGCAACCCAGACTCCAGGTAACTGTGTAACTAATGCGTACACCTTACTCCGAACACCGATTGGTCTATTAGCAATAGATCATCTAGGTATGCCAAGACTGTTTATGCCCTGTGCCCTTAACCTGGCTAGAGGTGAGGTTAGCACTTTTGTGAACACTCAGGGTGCTGTAGCTGGTCCGAAGGGCAAGGCTACAAACTGAAATGCTGTTCTACTTCGAACCGCAGAAACCTTTGGTGAGTGGGAAATATATGGACATGCAGATATGCTTCCCTGATGCCGATAGACGACAGAAGTTTTCCTCCTTGTAGGATAGAAACTACTGACCTGATCGACTCCATAGAAAGGAGCGGATCTTCGGGAACTGATTTCGATTCTTTTAGATCTAGAATGGATATGTTGAATTTCTGTGTGGATCTGTACATGTACAGGAAACGCGTGAAAAAGGCAGTGAAGGTTTTAAGGAACCTAAGAAGAAACAGAACTATCAGCTGACTCTACTAGAGGTAGCTTGAAAGAGGCACGAACCATCTCTGTAAGAGATTTGTACCAGCAATCTCTCAGATTGCGAGGCTGAAAAAAGGTTCAACTCCAGTTGTCTCCTCCGCAGAGGAGTAATCGATTTGCCTTCCTGATCACCTGAGGGTAACCCCTCATCCTCTACCCACTGTTCCCTTGATAAGGGGTCTAAGGTGGGGGAGGGGTATCTAACACGCTTCCTATCCTTTTGGATAGCAGAGGAGGGTTAAAGTCGCTAATTTTCCTTCTAGGCCCTGCAGGGCGGAGGAAAAACGCATTTTCAATCATGTATACAGGGGCTGAATGTTTTCTCCTCTAGAGTCTGACAGTGGAGGCCGTCGCCACTGCCTAGAGGCAGCTGCCCCTGGCGCAGGTGAAGGAGTCAGTTTAAATAAAAGGACATTTATACCTTCTTTTGGGCAAAAGAGTACCTTTCCCACTAGAAATCATTTGGATGTATTTGGTCAAATCCTCCCCAAATTGTCGCTCCCCATGAAAAGGAAAACTAGTCAGAAGCTTTTTTGCAAGATGCTTCGGCTGACCAACTTTTTAAACACAGGGTCCTACGCATGTGTTTTAACACAAGTGCAAGGCGGGACGCTTGGTGGATAGTCTTTTATGGCATCTATGGCAAAACATAGCACCTTTGGTAGTTCAGCTGTTGTGCAGGGACCTCCCTAAGGGCCTGTTGTGCAGGGACCTCCCTAAGGGCCTCTATGAACTGGTCCTTTAGGGACTGACAGATGCCTACTGCAGCGACTGCAGGCTGAGAACCGGCACCTGCCAGGAAAAAGAGGATTTTAACAAAAAATCCAACTTTTTATCTGTTAGATCCTTAAGCATTTGTACATGGTCTACTGGACAAGTTACATTTTTTTTGATGCTGGAAATCGCAGTGTCTACTGCTGGTACTTTCCATCTTTTGTGAATTTATCCTCCATGGCATAGAGAACTGAGAAACTCTTTGGAGGGAGAAAATGCTTATCTGGATGATCCCATTCAGCATAAATAAGCTTTTCTAGTAATGCATGAAAAGGCTGTAAAGGTTTTAAAGAACCCAAGGAAGGGACCGAACTTTCAGCTGACTCTGTTAGGGGTAGCATGAAAGTGGAACGAACCATCTCCATAAGAGTTTGTACCATCAATCTCTCAGATTTTATAAGGTTCATCAACTATTGTTTCATCCGCAGAGGAAAAATCGGCTTGTTTTTCTACGTGATCGTATGAGGGTAATACCACATCTTGTGCCCACTGTTCCCTTGATAAAGGGTTTGAGGTGGGGAAGGGGGATCTAGACCTATCCCCTTGGATGGAGGATGCGGTTAAAGCCGCTAATCTTCCTTCTAAGCCCTGCACGGCAGAGGAAAATGCATCTTCAGTCACGTATACAGGAGCTGAAGTGTGAGAAGCAGTTGCACCACCAATAGGTTCCAATGACTCTCCCTGGCTTGCCATATCTGGTATCTCCGGAGAGGATAACAGTGTGGAGGCATAACTGGAGTTCCCAGCACCTGGGGGTGGTATTTTTGGCACCTTTGTTGTAGCTCACAATGCTAAGCACAAAAGCTGAGCAATAGTCTAGCAATAATGTTACCATACAGATCAATTTCTGATGTTGAATAATTGTATTTCCTGTACTGGAAATGCCTGTATACACCGTTTACGTGACCCAGCGCTCCTGTGTCCTGTGTGATAGCCTCTTCACTTTAGCTGCTCTTGATAGAGACTCTGCCATAAGAGCGTTAGCTTTAAATGAAAGACTTCAGGTGTGAGCCTGATTACTTCCCAGTATGTGTGCTCCACGTGGATGCTGAGTCCTGCACACGGCGCCGCCTGTCTTAGACCACTCCCCTTTCGGTGACCTGCCCTCCTCCTTTCAAATTAACTTTAGCGCTCACATGCGGAACGCATTCGGGACTGTAATGCAGACCCGAAGGAGGAG
Organism: Lithobates septentrionalis; assembly: GCA_037952835.1. Taxonomy (NCBI): domain Eukaryota; kingdom Metazoa; phylum Chordata; class Amphibia; order Anura; family Ranidae; genus Lithobates; species Lithobates septentrionalis. The sequence goes on from JBBDGP010001761.1 coordinate 1,299,963, forward strand.
GCTGCCGCTGGCGCGCTGGCAGTTTCACTGTGTGGGGGCAACAAGCTTTTTGTAGCTGGACAGAGCTGCTGAGAAACAACGTAATAAAGTATGTGTATCTTTACTCCCTCTAGAGGAGATTTTTAAGGCATTACAATGTTTAATATATGGAAGAAAGGCATAGGTGGACTTTTTACAGTTCCTAAGCTTCTTCCCTTACCTCGCTGCAGGATACTGCTGAAACAGACAAATCCAAACTTCACCCATCACGGCGGCCTGTGTTAGTAAACCTTCAAAGACCGGGTCTTTGAAGGTAGCACCCCTCAGGAGCAACTTTAGGTAATGTAGCAAGACCAAGAAGAGTCCTGGTTCCTAGGGTCCAGCCCTCAAAGAGAAGTGTTACAGGCAAAACCTTGTTCTTCTATGCGAGGTCCGGGTACCATCCTGTGGCGTGGATGGATCTGGTTGTGGAGGTGTTTTAAATCCAGCATGGATCCCTCCTGAAGCTCCTCGGAGCACATCTTCACTCATGACCAATATCTTAGACACTGGTGAAAAAACTGATGTGCTCCTGGAAGGAGTAGGGGTTTTATAGGGAGTGAACTTCCTTGATTGGGTATACCAGTGTCAACACCTAAAGGTGGCCATAACCCATTAAGTAAGGCTCTGTGTCCCATGATGTACGATAAATAAATAAATTCAAACAATACATACAGTATCCTTTAAATAGGAGCTGCACTGGCTGACATTTATCATTTCTGGTGCACATCAAAAGCAGTGAGACAGATTTATTACAAAGTTACAGCCTGCATTATAAATTATTGCTTTGGCTGGTGTTGCACAGTGCCAGACTGAAACCTAACCCCTTAATTATGCGTCTGTTTGGAGAAAACCTGTCATTTTCAGTAAGAACCTGTCATAGATGGCTGCCTAGGATTACAGATGCACAGGTCTGTAAACCTATGAGAGTCTTGGTAAAGGAGAGATAACATGACTTGCATCCAATTGCTTGATAAAATGTGTGTATAGATACAGTACTTACACATACACAGTTTTGCTTGCCAAAGGATTTGTAATTTTGGCCTGCTAGTCAGGATGACCACTCTGGTTTACCGCTTATTAGGTCACCTCACTGTATAGAGGTGGATATTAAGCTTTCAATATTCAGGATGGAAGCTACAACTGTGAACCAGAACATGTTACCAGACTAGCAGAGCAATGTGCAACAGGTACATAATTTTAAAGATTGGCTTTAAAGAGTCTAGAATCCATTAGTAGGTACAAAAGTCAGTTTTATATTAAGCAATTGGCTTGAAGTTTCACTTTCATATATAAGGCAGAAAAGGAAGCAACCCTAGCAGTTGAGAAACAAATGTAATACCATTTACAACTATATAAACTATTAGACCACACCCTGTTACAAGCGGATTTTAGCATATCCTTTAGGCATACCAATAAACTATGCAAGGGGAGGACCTACAGTGGGGACGGAAAGTATTCAGACCCCCTTAAATTTTTCACTCTTTGGTATATTGCAGCCATTTGCTAAAATCATTTAAGTTCATTTTTTTCCTCATTAATGTACACATAGCACCCCATATTGACAGAAAAACACAGAATTGTTGACATTTTTGCAGATTTATTAAAAAAGAAAAACTGAAATATCACATGGTCCTAAGTATTCAGACCCTTTGCTCAGTATTTAGTAGAAGCACCCTTTTGATCTAATACAGCCATGAGCCTTTTTGGGAAAGATGCAACACGTTTTTCACACCTGGATTTGGGGATCCTCCGCCATTCCTCCTTGCAGATCCTCTCCAGTTCTGTCAGGTTTGAATTTTAAACGTTGGTGGACAGCCATTTTTAGGTCTCTCCAGAGATGCTCAATTGGGTTTAAATCAGGGCTCTGGCTGGGCCATTCAAGAACAGTCACGGAGTTGTTGTGAAGCCACACATTTTAGCTGTGTGCTTAGGGTCATTGTCTTGTTGGAAGGTAAAACCTTCTGCCCAGTCTGAGATCCTGAGCACTCTGGAGAAGGTTTTCGTCCAGGATATCCCTGTACTTGGCCGCATTCATCTTTCCCTCAATTGCAACCAGTCATCCTGTCCCTGCAGCTGAAAAACACCCCCACAGCATGATGCTGCCACCACCATGCTTCACTGTTGGGACTGTATTGGACAGGTGAGGAGCAGTGCCTGGTTTTCTCCACACATACCGCTTAGAATTAAGGCCAAAAAGTTCTATCTTGGTCTCATCAGACCAGAGAATCTTATTTCTCACCATCTTGGAGTCCTTCAGGTGTTTTTCTAGCAAACTCCATGTGGGCTTTCATGTGTCTTGCACTGAGGAGAGGCTTCCGTTGGGCCACTCTGCCATAAAGCCCCGATTGGTGAAGGGCTGCAGTGATGGTTGACTTTCTCCCATCTCCCGACTGCATCTCTCGAGCTCAGCCACAGTGATCTTTGGGTTCTTCTTTACCTCTCTCACCAAGGCTCTTCTCCCCCAATAGCTCAGTTTGGCCAGACGGCCAGCTCTGGTCGTCCCAAACGTCTTCCATTTAAGGATTATGGAGGCCACTGTGCTCTTAGGAACCTTAAGTGCAGCAGAAATTTTTTGTAACCTTGGCCAGATCTGGGCCTTGCCACAATTCTGTCTCAGATCTTCAGGCAGTTCCTTTGACCTCATGATTCTCATTTGCTCTGACATGCACTGTGAGCTGTAAGGTCTTATATAGACAGGTGTGTGGCTTTCCTAATCAAGTCCAATCAGTATAATCAAACACAGCTGGACTCAAATGAAGGTGTAGAACCATCTCAAGGATGATCAGAAGAAATGGACAGCACCTGAGTTAAATATATATGAGTGTCACAGCAAAGGATCTGAATACTTAGTATCATGTGATATTTCAGTTTTTCTTTTTTAATAAATCTGCAAAAATGTCAACAAGTCAAAAAGAAAAACAAGGAAGGGGTAAAAAAGGGGGGATTCTCAACTACTCCTAAATACCTATCCGGTATTCCCTCTATGGGAAATATTGGCCATAAATTGGCCTTACCCTTTTTGGGGATTTAACCGGTTGCACCGTCTAAATCCGGTATCCCGGATAGTGAATAAGATATCGGAGATACCAGGATTTGGTTGTCCTCTGAGTTAAATATAAATCTCAAGAGACAAATATGTGACAGTCACAAAGCAACTCTTCTATGAGAACAAACCGGTGATTAAGGTATTAATCTTTATTTGAGACTATCCAAAAATATATGATTCTAAATACAAACAATTAACAAAATACAACCCTATTCCCAGTACATGTTAAAAGACCTAAGGCATGGGAAGAGAAGGCATGGGTGGCCACCATATTCTAAATTCACCTCACACATCTCTCATTCTCACATACACCAATAGATTTCAATCAATCACAAGATCGATAGAGATTGTGGATATAGGCGCCAGGTGATCAAGGAAGATTTGTCAATAGGAGTGACTGATATAGTCTTATGATGATAGACACACTTGATCATCGGTAGTTTAACCAAAATAGGAATTGGAGATAGTATAAAGTGCAGGTGTGGTGAGGAAGTTCCGTATAGTATCCGTAGCACTAACTTGTGACAGTTGCAGCTTCAATATTAGGATGTATACACAGTCTATTTAAGAGTCACCAGTAGTGGGGTAATACAGCAGGTGGAACGTAACATTTAAGCGATGCATATAAAGTAAAGCTGACTTTACCATTAGCCACAGTCTCACCAGTAGTGGGATAATACAGCAGGTGGAACGTAACATTTAAGCGATGCATGTAAAGTGAAGCTGACTTTACCATTAGCCAAAGCGGTGCACTAGTCAGCACATCATGTCAGGTAGCAAAGGGAGACCTACAATTACCGGCATCCAGAGGAGATCATCACGATCCATAGATCACTTTCACCAATACTCCAGGACGGGATCCCGCTCACTGGACGCAGAGCGGCTTCCTACGTTCCTGATGCTTGCCTTAGTCAGCTGTTCAGGCAGGTTTAAGTCCTCGCTGATGTTACATGAGATGCACCCGCTGCGGAGGCTGCAATAGTCAGGCTCTGATGTTAGTTGACGGACCGATGGAATATAGAGAGGTTCAGGGGGCGACTTGGTAGATGGATAGGTAGCCGGCTATAAGTCCTCCTCACGAATACCAACTCCTGATGCTTACATCTTTTGCTAATATGCTAGCTTCTTCAGAGCATGTGTTTTTCTGTCAATATGGGGTGCTGTGTGTACATTATTGAGGAAAAAAAATGAACTTAAAGCGGAGTTCCACACAAAAATGGAACTTCCGCTTTTCGGAACCCTCCCCCCCTCCGGTGTCACATTTGGCACCTTTCAGGGGGGAGGGGGGGTTCAGATACCTGTCTAAGACAGGTATTTGCACCCACTTCTGGCATAGACTCCCATGGGAGTCTAAGCCTCTTCCTGTCCCTCCGCGCTGTCACCTGCGAAACACACAGGTCCCAGAAGAGAGCGGGGACCAGTTACGATGCGCAGCACGACTCGCGCATGCGCAGTAGGGAACCGGGAAGTGAAGCCGCAACGCTTCACTTCCTGATTCCCTCACCTAGGATGGCGGCGGCAGCTGCCGAGAACCGAGGGGGTTCTCGGCGTCGGCTGCCGACATCGCTGGACCCTGGGACAGGTAAGTGGCCATTTATTAAAAGTCAGCAGCTGCAGTATTTGTAGCTGCTGGCTTTTAATATTTTTTTTTTAGGCGGTTTAGGTGGACTCCCTCATTAAATGATTTTAGCAAATGACTGCAATATAACAAAGAGTGAAAAATTGAAGGGGGTCTGAATACTTTCCGTCCCCACTGTACATGTCCTATGCAGTGTGGTGCACGGTGTTTGACAATAGCAGTTAAAGCAAAGATCCACCCAAAAAGGGGAAGCTCTGCTTGTTTACTCCCCCTCCGCTGTCACATTTTGTTTTTGACAGGTACCCATCCACATATCCAGGTGATCTTGCCGCAGGGAGGTCCCCCGGAAATTCAGCCTCCCTCCTCCTTCCCCTGTCACTGGGCCATTCACAAGGTGCATGTGCAGTAGGGAACCGACTGTGAAGCCGTAAAGCTTCACTGCCAGTTTCCCTTACAAGGGATTGTGGTGGCAGCACCCGAAAGCCGATTGAAAAATCGTCTGGGGTGCCAACCTCACGGGACCCCTGGACAGGTAAGTGTCCTAATATTAAAATTCAGCAGTTACAGTATTTGCAGATGCTGACTTTTAATTTTTGGGTCGGGTTGGGTTAAGATGCTCTGAGACTTGTTAAAGGACAAGTGTATTAATTTTATAAAAAAAAGCACATTTAACCAGCCTACTATCACCACAGTAATATGCACCAGACTGTCGAAATCTTAAACAGCTGCCCAGCAAGGAATGTAGCATGTACTCACTGTGTTCTCGAACCAAGTGGTAGGAGTACTACACTAGCACTTCACTGCAAGGGGTATGGATGCTGCCTCTAGTAAGTTCATAGGGGGAAATGCATCAATTTTGTCACATGGCAAAATAATGCTAAACAGGAGCAAGTAGTGGGAACCATCTCAAGACAGATTTATTAAACAATTGCAGCCGGAGTCATATATTCCTCTTTTGGCTGAGACTGAATGAAGCTGAACACTGACCACTTAACCACTTCAACCCCGGAAGGATTTACCCCCTTCCTGACCAGAGCACTTTTTGCGATTCGGCACCGCGTCACTTTAACTGACAATTGCACGGTCGTGCGACGTTGCACCCAAACAAAATTGACGTCCTTTTTTTCCCACAAATAGAGCTTTCTTTTGGTGGTATTTGATCACCTCTGCAGTTTTTATTTTTTGTGCTATAAACAAAAAAAGAGCAACATTTTTGAAAAAAAGCAATATTTTTTAATTTTTGCTATAATAAATATCCCCAAAAAATATATATAAAAAACTAATTTCTTTCTCAGTTTAGGCCACATGTTTTCTACATATTTTTGGTAAAAAAAAAAAAAAAATCACAATACGCATATATTGATTGATTTGCGCAAAAGTTATAGCATCTACAAAATAGGGGATCGATTTTTGGAATTTTTTAAAAAAAATTTTATTAGTAATGGCGGCGATCTGCGATTTTTATCGGGACTGCGACATTATGGCGGACGCATCGGACACTTTTGACACTATTTTGGGACCATTGTCATTTATACAGCGATCAGTGCTATAAAAATGCACTGATTACTGTGTAAATGGCAGGGAAGGGGTTAAACACTAGGGAGCGATCAAGGGGTTAAGTGTGTCCTAGGGAGTGATTTTAACTGTGGGGGGGATTGTCTCGCTAGAACATGACAGAGATCACTGCTCCCGATGACAGGGAGCAGTAGATCTTTGTCATGTTGCTAGGCAGAACAGGGAAATGCCTTGTTTACACATGCACCTCCCCGTTCTGCCTCTCCGTGACACGATCACGCGCCCCCGGCGGACATCAAGTCCGCGGGATCCATAGTCACGGAGTACGTGACGAGCGCGCCCACAATGCCGCGATATAAAGGTGTACGTCCATTTGCCCGGCCGTGCCTTTGTGCCGCCGTACATCATCGTGCGCTGGTCGGCAAGGGGTTATGTGTCTATTTAGAGTGAAAATCTGCCTCATCTTCTGTAATAAATCTTAGAACTTTGCAAACGGTTACACTTGGCTGCCCAGGATTACAAACACACAGGTATGTAAATCTGTTGCAGAGTTATGCTGAAGGAAACGCAGCCTGACGAATTGTGTTTCTAACTTGCTTGATAAATGTCCCCCCACACTACTGATGTATTTATGCACAATTGGTACATGTCGTTGTCAAGGGTTACTTTAAACTACGATTTTCAGGGAGATAAACAAGAAAACTTCTTGCAAAGTGCAGCTGTGTCTTTAAACCCACTAAACCTGTGTGCCTACATTGTAGCATGCGGCGCTTGAACACAGAGCACAAAGGGTGTGGACTTTTCCAATGAAAACAATTATAGATACTTCACCTGCCTCGAGAAAAATACAGTTGTGCTCATAAGTTTGCATACCCTGGCAGAATGTATGATTTCTTGGCCATTTTTCATAGAACATGACCGATAACACAAAAACGTTTCTTTCACTCATAGTGAAAAAATTGTTAGACCCCCGCGCTTATGGTGAAAATGAAAAATGAGGAGCTGCAGCCTCTAATAAATCCACCTTAGAGTGGATGTAAACCCAAAAAAAAAAATTATATCGTACTGTAGAGTATAAGATTTCCCATCATTTGAGCCCAGTCTTGCCACACAGAGTTAATCCATCTCTGAGCAATCCCCTTTTATTATTCAGTGAGACAATTCTTGACAAACTGAGAAAAACTTTGTCAAATACTCCCCCTTGCTGGGAGTGACAGGTGATTTACATCTCGTGCATTAGCCTAAGAGACATGCAGTATTTTTTAATTCCCTCCCCCACTCCTTTCTTCAGCAGCTCTGCAAGGATTGGCTATTCCACACCTCACCATGATTTGGCATGCTGAAGTCATGTGGTTACTTTCCTGTCTTTTCACTGGATGTTAGAGATCATAGCAGAAGTTCAGCAGAAGTTCAATGTTAGAAATAAACAGAGAAAATGCATATTGACAAGGGGAGTGTAGAGGTGGGCGGGGAGTCTACTGACATCACGACTCCACCCACCGAGCTCCAGACAACAGACCCACCCACAGAATATGCAGTTTTTCGGGTCTCATAACAGACAGAGGGGAGACATTTGACAGGTAAAGATACATGCAGGAGACATGTATATCCTTATAGATATCCTTTCTAAACTACTGCCATAGGGGTTGACATTGGGTTTACATCCACTTTTAGGTAAATCTAGGAGAAATGTGAAAAAAAAGAGGGGATAGGTATGGCACTGCTCTTATTAAGAGGTGACCTACAACCTCTAAATACTTGAGGGGTGTGTGTCACAGGTGCATTTAGTGCAAAAAGTGACAATAAAAGTGCAGAAAATAAATATTTGTATATTCACAAAAATCCACAAAAAAATCCTACTGTGTAAACTTCCTAACCGCTTATATATAATATATATTGTTATGTTCAAACGAAAATAAAATAAACACAATCCTGTGCAAAACCTGCAATTCAAAGTGACATTTCTGTGCAAAAAAATCCAACATATATGACTGGTGTATATTGTTGCTGTGAAACTGGGTTCAGAAATATGCATATACCGCCCTTAAACCCTGGTGTATAGAAGAAAAAAAAAAAGTCCAACAAAGTGACAATGTGGTCCTTCAAATTGTTCTGTGCTTCTTGGAAAACAGTGCCCCATAAGAAACGCGCCCACCGCTATTATTCACCACACAAGGAGGTTCTTGATCTGGCCAACTGTTGTGAAGGGTGTTTTCTTCATCAGAAAAAGAATTCTTCGGTCATCCACCACAGTTGTTTTCTGTGGTCTTCCGTGTCATTTGGTGTTGCTGAGCTCACCAGTGCGTTCTTTCTTTTTAAGGATGTTCCAAACAGTTGATTTGGCCACACCTAATGTTTTTGCTATCTCTCTGATGTTTTTTTTTTTTTTTTTCAGCCTAATGATGGCTTGCTTCACTGATAGTGACAGTGGATCTCATATTGAGAGTTGACAGAAACAGATTCCAAATGCAAATAGCACACTTGAAATGAATTCTGGACCTTTTATCTGCTCCTTGTAAATGGGATAATGAGGGAATAACACACACCTGGCCATGGAACAGCTGACCAGCCAATTGTCCCATTACTTTTGGTCCCTTAAAAAGTGGGAGGCACATATACAAACTGTTGTAATTCCTACACCATTCATGATTTGGATGTAAATACCCTCAAATTAAAGCTACACTTAAAGCACATCTTGTTCGTTTCATTTCATCCATTGTTGTGGTGTATAGAGCCAAAAAGATTAGAATTGTGTCGATGTCCCAATATTTATGGACCTGACTGTATAAGCGTTTAGGAAGTTTACACAGTAGGATTTTTTTTGTGGATTTTTGTGAATATACAAATATTTGTTTTCTGTACTTTTATTGTCACTTTTTGCACTAAATGCATCTGTTTCTTTCACTCATGGTTGGTGTTTGGCTGAAGCCATTTATTATCGATCTACTGTGTTTACTCTTTACAGAAACTACCCAAATTACCTGGAGCAAAAGTTTACATACCCCAGTTCTTAATACTGTATATTGCCCCCTTTAACATCAATGACAGCTTGAAGTATTTGTGGATGCGGCTCTTTATCTTCTCAGATGGTAAAGCTGTCCATTCCTCTTGGCAAAAAGCCTCCAGTTCCTGTAAATTCTTGGGCTGTCTTGCATGAACTGCACATTTGAGATCTCCCCAGAGTGGCTCAATGATATTGAGGTCAGGAGACTGAGATGGCCACTCCAGAACCTTCATTATTCTGCTGTAGCCAATGACAGGTGTTTTTTTGTCTGGCATGGGAGCTGTGATATGCTAAGGGAGATTTTTGTCTCCTGCTGCCCCCCCCCCCCCCTCGCCCCATGGATTTTGTGGAGGGGCCACCGGCATATTGGCGCTATGCTCCTACACCCATTGGGTGGCTTCCGTGGTTGCGCTTTCACCCAGTGGCAGTGCAGTTTGTCATCTTGGATGGACGGGAGTCCACTGCGCATGCGTACTCCCATTGGCAGCTGACACCTCGGCGTCGGCGCACCAATCCATCCTCGCATGGCGTTGGGGGTGGAGTGGACCGGACCCCTTTGGGGATATAAGTCAGGGGTGAGACATGGCTGAGATCACTTCCTTCACTCACCAATACTATGCACACCACAGTGATTTCCATTGCTGTTCAGCTGTTTGTATATCAAGATAAATACCCTCTCCCCACCCTAGCACTCACCTGGTGCTTCATCTGCATTCACTGCACTTTTTTTGTTTCATTTATAACACCGCTTTTCATGTCCATATATGTTTCTATACAAATAATTGTACAACTTTTGTCTACTCTGCTTATTTAGTAAGGCTTGACATATATACTTATGCTAGAGTACACATGCTCTCATACAAAAATATTATTACATTATATAACTTGATGTTCATCTTACTAAATTTGGCAAATCATTGAGACATATACATCTATGTTTACAGCTTATATCTATCAAAATACATACTGAGACAATTAGGACCATTCACCTTCACCTATGCCATGTCTCCCGCCTGGCATCCCCCCTCGGGGTACCCGTGTCCATCTTCTCCCCCTCAGCTCCCGTGCCATACTCTGGCTGCTGCCATCCTTTTGGGGGTTCAGCGATGGAAACTCTGGTTTCGTTCATTGGTAAGTACTGGGCCGTTTTGCTCTGGCCCATTCTGCCATTGTGCTTACATTTACCACTGTGACACATCTTTTTGTCTATTTAGATACATTTCATTCGCATCCACCCCTGATGAGCAAGCAATGATCTTGCGAAGTGCGCGTCGGGTTTTCTGATGCGTGCATTTGTATATAATACATTGTATAACGTTTGTATCAACTTTATTTATTCTCTTTATTATGTGCAAATCTGCTATAAATGTCAATATGTGCTAATATGCCATATTATCCATGTATGTACATTAATTTTAACATTTATACTGCTATTACTCTTGTTACTCAGTGGCTAACTGTGACCACCTCATTTAAAGTCCCAGGGCGACTCTCTTTTTTTGTAAGTGTCAGTAGAGCAGTGGATGGTGTGTGAACTGTGTCAATAGGGCAGAGGACGGTGTCGGTAGAGCAGTGGACGGTGTCGGTAGAGCAGTGGACGGTGTCGGTAGGGCAGTGGACGGTGTCGGTAGGGCAGTGGACGGTGTCGGTAGGGCAGTGGGCGGTTGTCGGTAGGGCAGTGGGCGGTGTCGGTAGGGCAGTGGGCGGTGTCGGTAGGGCAGTGGACGGTGTCGGTAGAACAGTGGACAGTGTCGGTAGAACAGTGGACAGTGTCGGTAAAACAGTGGACAGTGTCGGTAGAGCAGAGGACGGTGTCGGTAGAGCAGTGGACGGTGTCGGTGGAGCAGAGGATGGTGTCGGTAGAGCAGAGGCGGTGTCAGGAGGGCAGTGGACGGTGTGTGAACTGTGCCAATAGGGCAGAGGACGGTGTCAGTAGAGCAGAGGACGGTGTCAGTAGAGCAGTGGACGGTGTCAGTAGAGCAGTGGACGGTGTCAGTAGAGCAGTGGATGGTGTCAGGAGGGCAGTGTGCGAACTGTGTCAATAGGGCAGAGGACGGTGTCAGTAGAGCAGTGGACGGTGTTAGGAGGGCAGTGGACGGTGTCAGGAGGGCAGTGGACGGTGTCAGGAGGGCAGTGGACGGTGTCAGGAGGGCAGTGGACGGTGTCAGGAGGGCAGTGGACGGTGTCAGGGGGGCAGTGGACGGTGTCAGGAGGGCAGTGGACGGTGTCAGGAGGGCAGTGGACGGTGTCAGGAGGGCAGTGGACGGTGTCAGGAGGGCAGTGGACGGTGTCGGTAGAGCAGAAGACTGTGTCGGTAGAGCAGAAGACTGTGTCGGTAGAGCAGTGGACGGTGTCGGTAGAGCAGTGGACGGTGTCGGTAGAGCAGTGGACGGTGTCGGTAGGGCAGTGGACGGTGTCTGTAGGGCAGTGGACGGTGTCTGTAGGGCAGTGGACGGTGTCGGTAGGGCAGTGGACGGTGTCGGTAGGGCAGAGGACGGTGTTAGCAGAGCAGTGGATGGTGTCAGCAGAGCAGTGGACGGTGTCAGCAGAGCAGTGGACGGTGTCAGCAGAGCAGTGGACGGTGTCAGCAGAGCAGTGGACGGTGTCAGCAGAGGACAGTGTTAGGAGAGCAGAGGATGTTGTCAGTAGAGCAGAGGACGTTGTCAGTAGGGCAGTGGACGGTGTCAGGAGAGCAGTGGACGGTGTCAGGAGAGCAGTGGACGGTGTCAGGAGAGCAGTGGACGGTGTCAGGAGAGCAGTGGACGGTGTCAGGAGAGCAGTGGACGGTGTCAGGAGAGCAGTGGACGGTGTCAGGAAAACAGTGGGCGGTGTCAGGAAAACAGTGGGCGGTGTCAGGAGAGCAGAGGACGGTGTCAGGAGAGCAGGGGACGGTGTCAGGAGAGCAGGGGACGGTGTCAGTAGAGCAGGGGACGGTGTCAGTAGAGCAGGGGACGGTGTCAGTAGAGCAGAGGATGGTGTGTGAACTGTGTCAATATGGCAGAGGACGGTGTCAGTAGAGCAGAGAACAGTGTCGGTAGAGCAGAGGACGGTGTCAGTAGAGCAGAGGACGGTGTCAGTAGAGCAGAGGACGGTGTCAGTAGAGCAGAGACGGTGTCAGTAGAGCAGAGGATGGTGTCAGGGGGGCAGTGGACGGTGTGTGAACTTTGTCAATAGAGCAGTGGACGGTGTCAGTAGAGCAGTGGACGGTGTGTGAACTGTGTCAATAGGGCAGAGGACGGTGTTAGCAGAGCAGTGGACGGTGTCAGCAGAGTAGTGGACGGTGTCAGCAGAGCAGTGGACGGTGTCAGCAGAGCAGTGGACGGTGGGGCAGAGGACAGTGTTAGGAGAGCAGAGGATGTTGTCAGTAGAGCAGAGGACGTTGTCAGTAGGGCAGTGGACGGTGTCAGGAGAGCAGTGGACGGTGTCAGGAGAGCAGTGGACGGTGTCAGGAGAGCAGTGGACGGTGTCAGGAAAACAGTGGGCGGTGTCAGGAAAACAGTGGGCGGTGTCAGGAAAACAGTGGGCGGTGTCAGGAGAGCAGAGGACGGTGTCAGGGGAGCAGGGGACGGTGTCAGGAGAGCAGGGGACGGTGTCAGGAGAGCAGTGGACGGTGTCAGGAGAGCAGTGGACGGTGTCAGGAAAACAGTGGGCGGTGTCAGGAAAACAGTGGGCGGTGTCAGGAAAACAGTGGGCGGTGTCAGGAGAGCAGAGGACGGTGTCGGGAGCAGGGGACGGTGTCAGGAGAGCAGGGGACGGTGTCAGGAGAGCAGGGGACGGTGTCAGTAGAGCAGGGGACGGTGTCAGTAGAGCAGGGGACGGTGTCAGTAGAGCAGAGGATGGTGTGTGAACTGTGTCAATATGGCAGAGGACGGTGTCAGTAGAGCAGAGGACAGTGTTGGTAGAGCAGAGGACGGTGTCAGTAGAGCAGAGGACGGTGTCAGTAGAGCAGAGGACGGTGTCAGTAGAGCAGAGGACGGTGTCAGGAGGGCAGTGGACGGTGTGTGAACTTTGTCAATAGAGCAGTGGACGGTGTCAGTAGAGCAGTGGACAGTGTGTGAACTGTATCAATAGGGCAGAGGACGGTGTCAGTAAAGCAGTGGACGGTGTCAGGAGGGCAGTGGAAGGTGTGTGAACTGTGTCAATAGGGCAGAGGACGGTGTCAGTAGAGCAGAGGACGGTGTCCGTAGAGCAGAGCACGATGTCAGTAGAGCAGTGGATGGTGTCAGTAGAGCAGTGGACGGTGTCAGGAGGGCAGAGGACGGTGTCAATAGGGCAGAGGACAGTGTCAGGAGAGCAGTGGACGGTGTCAGGAGGGCAGAGGACGGTGTCAGGAGGGCAGAGGACGGTGTCAGGAGGGCAAAGGACGGTGTCAGGAGGGCAGTGGACGGTGTCGGTAGGGCAGTGGACGGTGTCGGTAGGGCAGTGGACGGTGTCGGTAGGGCAGTGGGCGGTTGTCGGTAGGGCAGTGGGCGGTGTCGGTAGGGCAGTGGGCGGTGTCGGTAGGGCAGTGGACGGTGTCGGTAGAACAGTGGACAGTGTCGGTAGAACAGTGGACAGTGTCGGTAAAACAGTGGACAGTGTCGGTAGAGCAGAGGACGGTGTCGGTAGAGCAGTGGACGGTGTCGGTGGAGCAGAGGATGGTGTCGGTAGAGCAGAGGCGGTGTCAGGAGGGCAGTGGACGGTGTGTGAACTGTGCCAATAGGGCAGAGGACGGTGTCAGTAGAGCAGAGGACGGTGTCAGTAGAGCAGTGGACGGTGTCAGTAGAGCAGTGGACGGTGTCAGTAGAGCAGTGGATGGTGTCAGGAGGGCAGTGTGCGAACTGTGTCAATAGGGCAGAGGACGGTGTCAGTAGAGCAGTGGACGGTGTTAGGAGGGCAGTGGACGGTGTCAGGAGGGCAGTGGACGGTGTCAGGAGGGCAGTGGACGGTGTCAGGAGGGCAGTGGACGGTGTCAGGAGGGCAGTGGACGGTGTCAGGGGGGCAGTGGACGGTGTCAGGAGGGCAGTGGACGGTGTCAGGAGGGCAGTGGACGGTGTCAGGAGGGCAGTGGACGGTGTCAGGAGGGCAGTGGACGGTGTCAGGAGGGCAGTGGACGGTGTCGGTAGAGCAGAAGACTGTGTCGGTAGAGCAGAAGACTGTGTCGGTAGAGCAGAAGACTGTGTCGGTAGAGCAGTGGACGGTGTCGGTAGAGCAGTGGACGGTGTCGGTAGAGCAGTGGACGGTGTCGGTAGGGCAGTGGACGGTGTCGGTAGGGCAGTGGACGGTGTCTGTAGGGCAGTGGACGGTGTCGGTAGGGCAGTGGACGGTGTCGGTAGGGCAGTGGACGGTGTCGGTAGGGCAGAGGACGGTGTTAGCAGAGCAGTGGATGGTGTCAGCAGAGCAGTGGACGGTGTCAGCAGAGCAGTGGACGGTGTCAGCAGAGCAGTGGACGGTGTCAGCAGAGCAGTGGACGGTGGGGCAGAGGACAGTGTTAGGAGAGCAGAGGATGTTGTCAGTAGAGCAGAGGACGTTGTCAGTAGGGCAGTGGACGGTGTCAGGAGAGCAGTGGACGGTGTCAGGAGAGCAGTGGACGGTGTCAGGAGAGCAGTGGACGGTGTCAGGAGAGCAGTGGACGGTGTCAGGAGAGCAGTGGACGGTGTCAGGAAAACAGTGGGCGGTGTCAGGAGAGCAGGGGACGGTGTCAGGAGAGCAGGGGACGGTGTCAGGAGAGCAGGGGACGGTGTCAGGAGAGCAGGGGACGGTGTCAGTAGAGCAGGGGACGGTGTCAGTAGAGCAGGGGACGGTGTCAGTAGAGCAGGGGACGGTGTCAGTAGAGCAGAGGATGGTGTGTGAACTGTGTCAATATGGCAGAGGACGGTGTCAGTAGAGCAGAGAACAGTGTCGGTAGAGCAGAGGACGGTGTCAGTAGAGCAGAGGACGGTGTCAGTAGAGCAGAGGACGGTGTCAGTAGAGCAGAGGACGGTGTCAGTAGAGCAGAGGACGGTGTCAGTAGAGCAGAGACGGTGTCAGTAGAGCAGAGGATGGTGTCAGGGGGGCAGTGGACGGTGTGTGAACTTTGTCAATAGAGCAGTGGACGGTGTCAGTAGAGCAGTGGACGGTGTGTGAACTGTGTCAATAGGGCAGAGGACGGTGTTAGCAGAGCAGTGGACGGTGTCAGCAGAGTAGTGGACGGTGTCAGCAGAGCAGTGGACGGTGTCAGCAGAGCAGTGGACGGTGGGGCAGAGGACAGTGTTAGGAGAGCAGAGGATGTTGTCAGTAGAGCAGAGGACGTTGTCAGTAGGGCAGTGGACGGTGTCAGGAGAGCAGTGGAAGGTGTCAGGAGAGCAGTGGACGGTGTCAGGAGAGCAGTGGACGGTGTCAGGAAAACAGTGGGCGGTGTCAGGAAAACAGTGGGCGGTGTCAGGAAAACAGTGGGCGGTGTCAGGAGAGCAGAGGACGGTGTCGGGAGCAGGGGACGGTGTCAGGAGAGCAGGGGACGGTGTCAGGAGAGCAGGGGACGGTGTCAGTAGAGCAGGGGACGGTGTCAGTAGAGCAGGGGACGGTGTCAGTAGAGCAGAGGATGGTGTGTGAACTGTGTCAATATGGCAGAGGACGGTGTCAGTAGAGCAGAGGACAGTGTTGGTAGAGCAGAGGACGGTGTCAGTAGAGCAGAGGACGGTGTCAGTAGAGCAGAGGACGGTGTCAGTAGAGCAGAGGACGGTGTCAGTAGAGCAGAGGACGGTGTCAGGAGGGCAGTGGACGGTGTGTGAACTTTGTCAATAGAGCAGTGGACGGTGTCAGTAGAGCAGTGGACAGTGTGTGAACTGTATCAATAGGGCAGAGGACGGTGTCAGTAAAGCAGTGGACGGTGTCAGGAGGGCAGTGGAAGGTGTGTGAACTGTGTCAATAGGGCAGAGGACGGTGTCAGTAGAGCAGAGGACGGTGTCCGTAGAGCAGAGCACGATGTCAGTAGAGCAGTGGATGGTGTCAGTAGAGCAGTGGACGGTGTCAGGAGGGCAGAGGACGGTGTCAATAGGGCAGAGGACAGTGTCAGGAGAGCAGTGGACGGTGTCAGGAGGGCAGAGGACGGTGTCAGGAGGGCAGAGGACGGTGTCAGGAGGGCAAAGGACGGTGTCAGGAGGGCAGTGGACGGTGTCAATAGGGCAGAGGACGGTGTCAGTAGAGCAGAGGACGGTGTCAGTAGAGCAGAGGACGGTGTCAGTAGAGCAGAGGACGGTGTCAGTAGAGCAGAGACGGTGTCAGTAGAGCAGAGGATGGTGTCAGGGGGGCAGTGGACGGTGTGTGAACTTTGTCAATAGAGCAGTGGACGGTGTCAGTAGAGCAGTGGACGGTGTGTGAACTGTGTCAATAGGGCAGAGGACGGTGTTAGCAGAGCAGTGGACGGTGTCAGCAGAGTAGTGGACGGTGTCAGCAGAGCAGTGGACGGTGTCAGCAGAGCAGTGGACGGTGGGGCAGAGGACAGTGTTAGGAGAGCAGAGGATGTTGTCAGTAGAGCAGAGGACGTTGTCAGTAGGGCAGTGGACGGTGTCAGGAGAGCAGTGGACGGTGTCAGGAGAGCAGTGGACGGTGTCAGGAGAGCAGTGGACGGTGTCAGGAAAACAGTGGGCGGTGTCAGGAAAACAGTGGGCGGTGTCAGGAAAACAGTGGGCGGTGTCAGGAGAGCAGAGGACGGTGTCGGGAGCAGGGGACGGTGTCAGGAGAGCAGGGGACGGTGTCAGGAGAGCAGGGGACGGTGTCAGTAGAGCAGGGGACGGTGTCAGTAGAGCAGGGGACGGTGTCAGTAGAGCAGAGGATGGTGTGTGAACTGTGTCAATATGGCAGAGGACGGTGTCAGTAGAGCAGAGGACAGTGTTGGTAGAGCAGAGGACGGTGTCAGTAGAGCAGAGGACGGTGTCAGTAGAGCAGAGGACGGTGTCAGTAGAGCAGAGGACGGTCTCAGGAGGGCAGTGGAAGGTGTGTGAACTTTGTCAATAGAGCAGTGGACGGTGTCAGTAGAGCAGTGGACAGTGTGTGAACTGTATCAATAGGGCAGAGGACGGTGTCAGTAAAGCAGTGGACGGTGTCAGGAGGGCAGTGGAAGGTGTGTGAACTGTGTCAATAGGGCAGAGGACGGTGTCAGTAGAGCAGAGGACGGTGTCCGTAGAGCAGAGCACGATGTCAGTAGAGCAGTGGATGGTGTCAGTAGAGCAGTGGACGGTGTCAGGAGGGCAGAGGACGGTGTCAATAGGGCAGAGGACAGTGTCAGGAGAGCAGTGGACGGTGTCAGGAGGGCAGAGGACGGTGTCAGGAGGGCAGAGGACGGTGTCAGGAGGGCAAAGGACGGTGTCAGGAGGGCAGTGGACGGTGTCAATAGGGCAGAGGACGGTGTCAGTAGAGCAGAGGACGGTGTCAGGAGGGCAGTGGATCTGTCATAGACAGATGCAGAGTTAACCCCACAGCTGCTGGGGAGGGAGCTGAGTGGAAGGATTAGTTAACCCTTCAATGGCCAGGCACCTTTACTGTTTAACCAGCAGCCACTACTTGAAGCTTGCTACTTATTTTACACCTATCGTTTCTCACGGGCAGTGTGGGGTTCAGTTTTTGATATTTGGGGGTCTGTACATTGCAGGTAGGGGTCAGTAGTTGAGGATGAGGTGTGTCAGTCTGGGAGAGGGGGGTCTGTTTGTGTGTTCTGCTCTCTTTCTTGTCCTTTGTAAATCAGTGGGTGCTTTTAGTAATTGCATCCCCCCCCCCCCCCCAGGCCCCTCAGGAGGTGTTTTTCATAACTTTTCTCTCTGTGTCTCTGTAAGTGTTGGCAGGACAGGTGCTGTGGAGGGCATTGTGTGTGCTGTACCTGTGCCCACATGAGAGAACACTCCTCACACAGCAGCATGTCTCTTACTGAAGTCCTGTCCCGGCTCTCTCCTCCTGTCCTCGCTCTGTGTCTGTGTGGCAGAGAGAGGCAGCTCACTGTCCTCCTGCCATTGTCAGCAGTGAGCACACTTCCAGAGACAAGCATCACACGTCCCTGTCCTGGGCTAATGCACAATCTTCTGGGAAATTCAGACTTCTCTCCTCCAGCCAATAGGAGCCGGGGAGGGGTGTGGTCTGAGGAGAAAGCAAACTAGAAGACACGGATTGGATTCTAGAGCTCAGCTGGGACCCTGGGTAACACAAGGCGGATCAGACCTGGATTCTGTTTCCAGGATTTTATCATTGTAAAATTTAGCAAGTAAGATGACTGCTTGTAGCAAGTAGCTGCGGGCCCCCTGGAAATGAACGTGGGGTTGCTTTGGTGACTTTTACACCCCTTCACACTACGCCCATGCCTTTCATCATAGGCCTTGTTGACTCCTCTCCAAATGTAGCATTTATGGTTGTGGCCAAAAAGCTAAATTTTTGTCTTATCTCTCCAAATGACTTTGTGCCAGAAGGTTTGAGGCTTGTCTCTGTGCCGTTTGGTGTATTGTAAGCAGAATACTTTGTGGCATTTGCATAGTAATGGCTTTCTTCTGGTGACTCGACCATGCAGCCCATCTTTTTTCAAGTGCCTCCTTATTGTGCATCTTTAAACAGCCACACCACATGTTTTCAGAGAGTCCTGTATTTCACCTGAAGTTATTTGTGGGGGTTTTTTTGCATTCTGAACAATTTTCCTGGTAGTTGTGGCTGAAATTTTAGTTGGTCTACCTGACCATGGTTTGGTTTCCACAGAACCCCTCATTTTCCACTTCTTGATTAGAATTTGAACACTGCTGATTGGCATTCTCAATTCCTTGGATATCTTTTTATATCCCTTTCCTGTTTTAAACAGTTCAACTACCTTTTCCCGCAGATCCTTTGACAATTCTTTTGCCTTTACCATGACTCAGAATCCAGAAACGTCAGTGCAGCACTGGATGACAGATGCAAGTCCAGAAACGTATTACCTTTTAAACACACACACTAATTTCAAGCAAACAGATCACAGATGAGGATGGCTACCTGTAACCACTTCCCGACTGGCGCACATCGATGTACGTCGGCAGAATGGCACGGCTGGGCAAATGGGCGTACCTGTAAGTCCCATTGAACTCCCCGCTGTGCCATTGACTCACGGGAGCTCCGTGAGTCGGGTCATGGGTCCCGCGGACTCAATCGCCGCGGGCATATCCGCGATCGCCTCACGGAGAGGACGAACGGGGAGATGCTGATGTAAACAAGCATCTCCCCGTTCTGCCTAGTGACAGTGTCACTGATCTCTGTTCCCTGTAATCGGGAGCAGAGATCAGTGACATGTCACAGCTAGCCCATCCCCCCTACAGTTAAACACTCCCTAGTACTGACTTAACCCCTCCCCGCCCCCTAGTGGTTAACCCCTTCACTGCCAGTGTCATTTACACAGGAGCCAGTGCATTTTTATAGCACTGATTGCTGTATAAATGACAATGGTCCCAAATATGTGTCAAAAATGTCCGATGTGTCCACCATAATGTCGCAGTCACAATAAAAATCGCTGATCGCTGCCATTACTAGTAAAAAAAAAATTATTAATAAAAATGGCATAAAACTATCCCCTATTTTGTAAACGCTATAACGTTTGCGCAAACCAATCAATAAATGCTTATTGCGATTTTTTTTTACCAAAAATATGTAGAAGAATACGCATCGGCCTAAACTGAGGAAAAAAAATGTTTTTTTAATTATTTTTTGGGGATATTTATTATAGCAAAAGGTAAAAAATTATGCGTTTTTTTCAAAATTGTCGCTATTTTTTTGTTTATAGCGCAAAAAATAAAAACCGCAGGTGTGTCAATTTTGTTTGGGAGCCACGTCGCATGACCGTGCAATTGTCAGTTAAAGCGACGCAGTGCAGAATCGCAAAAATCGCTCTGGTCAGGAAGGGGGTAAATTCTTCTGGGGCTGAAGTGGTTAATAGCCATTCAAACCCCTTTGTGTCAACTTGTGTGCATGTTATCAGGCCAAAATCACCAGGGTATGTAAACTTTTGATCAGGGTCATTTGGGTAGCTTCTGTTATCGTTATGATTTAAAAAGAGTAAACACAGTTGATTGATAATAAATGGCTTCAGCCAAACACTAACCATGAGTGAAAGAAAAGTTTGTGTGTTATCATTCATATTCTCTGAAAAATGGCCAAGAAATCATAAATTCTGTCAGGGTATGTAAACTTATGAGCACAACTGTATGTAGCTGCCACTACCGACAACAATTTAAATGTACTGGTTACCTGGAACTTTTCTCTGCAAGAATTGTCCAGTCACTGTTCAGTAAGCAAGAGCACAATCTACTTCCTTGTGCTAGGTCGATGTTCTAGAGCAGTGGTTATCAACCCTGTCCTCAGGGCCCACTAACAGGTCAGGTTTGCAAGATAACTGAAATACATCACAGGTGATATCATTTGTTGCTCAGTGATTGCAGTATTCTAGTCTGCATCTCCCCAAGGTAATACATAAAACTTGGCCCATTAGTGGGCCCTGAGGACAGGGTTGATGACCACTGTTCTAGAGTGCACTGTAGCCAAAGAACTTCTGACCACAAGGTAACTAGCATTATCAGGAGATCAGCAATAGCATTTAACAAATATCACTATTCGGATTTTTGTACTCACCGTAAAATCCTTTCCTTGGCGTCCATTAAGAGATGCAGGAAGTTATTAAAGCAATAATTTGTTTTTAATATTCAAAGCAATCTCCTCCATGCATCGTCTCCATGCTAATTTTGAGAAATTCGTTTGAAAACCACCTTGCTATCGGTGACGCGGGTCCATCGCTGCAGGGAGCACTGACAATACTGAACACCTTTGCTAGGGTCACTGGGCTAAAGGTGAATTGGTCCAAATCCTTACTGTTTCCAATAGACCAAGCTGCAAGAATGGGTTCCCCTCCGGATGTCCCCCTACAGTGGGTGGACACCTTCAAATACCTGGGTGTTATTGTTTCCCCCAGAGACACTGAGTTCATCCATCTTAACCTAGACCCACTGGTACAAGACATAAAGATTAAACTTAAGGCATGGGGGAGGCTGCCGTTGTCACTATAGGGCCGAGTTAACCTTCTCAAAATGAAAGTTATCCCAAAGCTCACTTACCTTTTTAGGCACTCCCCGCAATGGATTCCCAAATCTTTCTTTAAAAAGCTCAATCAGATCTTCTCCTCCTTCCTGTGGGGCCCCTCATCGCCAAGGTATAAACTGAGTACCTTGATGAGACCGACAACACAGGGGGGTATGGCATTCCCTGACTGCCATAAGTATTACCTTGCCGCACAGTTGGTAACAGTGACATGGTGGCTGGATCCAGACAAATCTAATTCAGCTACGGCTCTAGAGGCGGCGGTTATGGGGTCATTGGAAGCACTAAAATTACTGGTCTACAGAGGACCTAAGGCCCCATATTCCTTGACCCCCTCCATGCATACCACTTTACGTGCATGGAGGACAGGACTGGCGATAGAAAAATACGGGCACAATGAAGTCTCACCCAACGCTCCAATTTGGCTGAACCCGAATATTCCCCACTTTTATAAAATGCTTAACCCATATGCTTGGACCAAATACGGTGTCAAACTAATATCTCAGATAATTTCAAACAACACGCTGATCCCGCTGTCCCAACTTTCACAGATGTATAATATACCAAATTATTACATATTCCGTTACCTGCAACTTTCTCATGCTTTTACCGCACAATACCCGCGGTCCTCCTGCGTGGTTGTCCAGTCCGGGTTGGAAAAGACACTCCGCACTAGATGCGCCGAAAAACCAACCTCTCATCTTTATGAACACCTGATATTTGTGTCTCTCCAACCCATGGACAAACTGTGGTCCCGTTGGCAAAGGGACATTCCAACACTGGACAACGATGACTGGGATGATGTGTGGGATTTCCCCTTCAGCTCCCTGGTTTCATTAAGAGACAGACTAGTGCAATTTAAAATAGTGCATAGAGCATACTTTACACCATATAGACTTCATAAAATGAAACCTGAACACTCGGAGTGCTGGAGGTGTCACGCCTCACCGGGAGACTTTACACATATTTTTTGGACCTGCCCTATCGTTCGGCGGTATTGGACCGAGGTGCTAGATATGATTAATCTGGTGGCCTCGGTCACGACGCCGGCGACGATGGAGGTGTGTCTTCAGGGCCTGGTGGGGACATTGGTGCCAACAGTGGCAAAAAGAACCTTAATTGGGCTGCTGCTCTTTTATGCCCGAAAAAACATTGCTATGCACTGGAAAAAACCTACGGTACCTTCCTTAGCCCAATGGAGGCGTCTCGTCAATGAGAGTCTTCCATTATACAAAGACACATATATAAATAGAGGGTGTCCCCAGAAATATGACAAAATTTGGCGTGCTTGGCTTGCTGAACCAACTACGGCTTGAGGCTGAAGAAAGAGAATAATGAATAAGGTAAACATATAATCATACTAAAAAACATATCTGGTTGTGCCTAGGAAGGAGAGTGGAGGATACTATACATGACTAAGATATAGCAAACTTTAAAAAAGGGGAAAGAGACACCAATAATCCTAGATGCCTTGCAGCACTCCGACTAAAAACGTACATGAAGCCATAAATGACTTGAAATTTATTCAGCATACAAACAACTGTTAAGCACTGATGTTAATTTTTATGTAAGATTTTGTTATCTTTATTTTTCTTTGTTTGTTTGTCCAAAAATACAATAAAAAAGATTTTCAAAAAAAAAAAAAAAAAGAAGAAAACCACCCTGCTACATTTCTGGCCAAGGCCATTTTGAGTAAGGGCAGATGATTCATGTAGCATATACTTTCTGGAATCCATCTGACCTAAGCGCAGGCAGCAGGGAATGTTTAGATAAGACTCCTGTGATGTATGACATAATTTGCCTAGGCAAGAAACCAGGAAGTAACAGTAGAAATATATTTTAAAAAAAAAGTTAAAAGCAAGTAAATATATACTTTCCTATCTATTTACTAATGCTAGCAGCATAGACAATCAAAGTAGTTAATGTTGATCAAGAGAGTGAAGTTCCGCTTTAACCTTTGGGTTATATTGCCACCAAAAAAAAAACCCGAAGGTAGGCCCATGATAACCACTCCTACTACTTACAATGTCTTAGTTTATAGTAGAGTAATACTGAGAGCATGATCATAAAACAGAGGGATGGGGCCCATGTGTCTCAATGGACTTCAAGAAAAAGATTTTACAGCAAGTACAAAAATGCAATTTTCTCTCATCCATTGAGATGTAGAGGAAGTCCTGCACCTTTGGGACAACCAGAAGTTGTCCAACTGAGAGGGTACCATAACAAAACGATCGCTAACAGGCCCAAAAAAAACAAAAAACTGGAGACCGTATGTTGCTTACAGAGCCACCTGAAGCTGTATCAGCTGAGGCTGCAACTGCAATCTGGTAAAACATCTTAACAAGGAATAAATACATTTGCACAAATGCAGCTGTGCCAAAACCTTGACCGATAAGTATGACGTTTATAAAATATTAGAAGCTCTTCTAACTCCCAAACTGTGACATCTAGGCACATGTTCATATTACATCCCTTAAAAAAAAAAAAAGTACCTTAATCGACAATAGATATTAGCTATCACAATGTATTATAGTCCCTTTCACTTCAGTGAAATATAGCTTCAAACTACATTTGCTGTTTAGTAACTGTGCACCAATTAGCCACAGCTTAATGCAGAGGTCAGAAGACAGGTTGAACTGAGGAGTGAGTAGTACTGGCATTGATCTCCTATAAAACGGACTGTGCAGTCTGATAGGAAAAGTTCTCAAACTGAGGCTTAGAAGGCAGAAGTACTGAGGAAACACTGAAGCATTGGAGTGAGAGAGCCCTGGACACTCAGTGTTTTGTGCTTTACCCACGTACTCCACTGATTACATAAGCAGGCTTGTACAGAGTCTTTCTTGGTCAGTGGATATATACAGCCCTCTCCCCTCTTGTAGACTGGAAGATTTGATGGGTAGAGTAGTTCATCCACTTTGGATCATACTTTCAATCACATAGTGACAATTTGAACTTGCACCCTCTTTAATGGTGGTTGTGTGAGTTTGTGCTTAAAGCGAAACAGGGAGCGTGGTATTTTGCCTGCTAAAGGTAGGGACCAGAGAGCATATTTGAATAGCTGGGAATGGATATATTTTACTGATGTTTGAGTGGCTAATACATCATTGAATGATAGGATTCCCTGAGCCACCTGGAGATGGTGGAACAAGAAACTGGTGCACCGTTATGGGGTCCATCTGGGACTACAAAAAAAATAATCTGTCTTCCAGATTGAAGCCGTGGCTGAGACACCCTCATGGCCTAAATCAAATTCAGACAATTGCATGAAATTTCATTTTCGTGAACTAGAGTCAGAGGGACAGAAGAACAAAATGTCCTAATTGATGTGAAAGGCAGAAACTACCTTAGACAAGAAGAAAGCCTTGGGCCCCAATACCACCTTGTCCCTGTGCAGAGCCATAAAAGGATCCTTGTTGGATAGGTTCACCAGTTAAGACACTCTTCTCACAGAGGTGATGGCTACATGAAAACCATATCGTGAGTCAGGGTAGATGGAGGATTGTTTTAATCGGTTTAACCCTCAGTTTCTGAAGTGCAGAGAGAACCAGCACTCAGATTTCACAAGGTAACAGAGGTATGGCGCCACATGAAAGTCACTCTGTACAAAAGTCATGGGCCGCTTTCACACAGCTGTTTCATTGAGATCCACTTGTCAGTTTTTCAGGCATTTCAGAACAGATAGCCAATATATCTGTATGTCTATTGCTTAGGTCAGGGCTTGACAAATTTGCTTGGAATCTAGGAGCCAGCTAAAAAAGTTAGGAGCCAGGTTTTTTTTTTTTTTTTTTTAAAAACGACCGACCGCTTTATTTTCAATATAAGAATTAACCAATCTTAAATTTACACAGAGACGACTAGAACGAATGTGACTGCTTTTATTTCCTGCCATGCAGGGACACAAGACCGCCATATTCCCGCTAAGGATCCAATCAGGTCCGCCTGAAAAACTGACAGGCGAACCTGATCAGACAGCCCGTGTAAAGGGGCCAAGCAGGGAGATGACAAATAATAAATTCATTTTAATTAACCACTTCCTTCCCGCAGGACGACTATATACGTCCTGTCTTTGAAGAGAAATACCGTTGTTATGGTAGCAGCTAGCTACCATAACCCCGGTATCTTCTTCAAGAGCCGGCGGTTCTCTTTCAGATAAAAGTGGTCTCTGCAGCAGATTCGCAGCAAGATCACTTTTATCGGCGGCAGGAGAGGGCCCCCCCTACCGCCGCTCTCCGGTGCCCTTCACCGCTTACCGTGGCCGTCGGTAACGGCAGAGGCGATCCGGATCTGTCCCTGGCCTGACATGGAGACGAGTGAGGGGAAGATGGGGCCCCCCCCCCCCCACCCGTCTCCAAGTCATTGCAGGGCGGAAGCGACGTCAAAGCTCTTGAAGGGACATTTTATTTTTTTTTCAAATGATAATTTTTTTTTTTTTTAATGCATTTTAGTGTAAATATGAGATCTGAGGTCTTTTTGACCCCAGATCTCATATTTAAGAGGTCCTGTCATGCTTTTTTTCTATTACAAGGGATGTTTACATTCCTTGTAATAGGAATAAAAGTGACTTTTTTTTTTTTTTTTAAAGAACAGTGAAAAAATAAAAGTTAAAATAAATAAGAAAAAAAAAAAAAAATTTTTAAATATGCCCCATCCCTTGTAATAGAAATAAAAGTGACACCATTTTTATTTTTTTTAAAAAACAGTGTAAAAATAAAAAGTAAAATATATAAGAAAAAATAATAATTTTTTAAAATGCGCCCCATCCCGCCGAGCTCGCTTGCAGAAGCGAACGCATATGTGAGTAGCACCCGCACATGAAAACGGTGTTCAAACCACACATGTGAGGTATCGTCACGATCGGTAGAGCGAGAGCAATAATTCCAGCCTTAGACCTCCTCTGTAACTTAAAACAAGCAACCTGTAGAATTTTTTAAACGTCGCCTATGGAGATTTTGAAGGGTAAAAGTTTGTCGCCATTCCACGAGCGGACGAAATTTTGAAGCGTGACATGTTGGGAATCAATTTACTCGGCGTAACATTATCTTTCACAATATAAAAAAAATTGGGCTAACTTTACTGTTTTCTTATTTTTTAAATTAAAAAAAGTATTTTTTTCCCAACAAAAGTGCGCTTGTAAGTCCGCTGCGCAAATACGGTGTGACAGAAAGTATTTTAATGACCGCCATTTTATTCTCTAGGGTGTTAGAATAAAAAATATATATAATGTTTGGGGGTTCTAAGTAAAGGGAAGAAGATGAGCAGGCAGTGAAAACAGGCAGGGGAAGCTCCATTAGCATTGATGGATGTCTTGTCATACCAACGGCCACCACCAGAGGGCGCCCGATTGCAGAAGGAACCATAGGACTGCAGTAGGCCGCAAAGCCGGGGCCTCAATTACCGGCGCGGCCCAACGCGATCGCGCCGGGAGGGGGGGGGGGGTGTCGAACGGACACAGGATACTCCAGCTGTGCTGCCCCAGGCGCCAGGTCGCTAATTCTAGTCGCAAATGCGACCTGGCGCCCGGGGTTTGTCGAGCCCTGGCTTAGGTGGATGTAAACGGATGTCCACAAACCAAACAAATAAAACAGAAAGACCTTTACATCTGCCTGCTCATTAACCTGACAGGTTCACATATGAGCATGCAGCAGCTCACAGTAGGAGTCCAGTGCGTCCTCGTTCACCGTTTCAGGTCAGATTTCAGCCTGAATATTTGGCTGAATTCAGACCTGAAATGGACCAAAAGACGCACAGGGCTTCTGTGCAAATCGCACCAGAGATATGTGAACCGGTCACAATCTCCTGCTGTGTGAATTGGATGCGGGGAAACCCGCATTGAATCCTTGTGATAGAAGATCCTGATGATCCGGTAGAACCCAAGGAGCATCCATTAGGGATCTTACAGGTAATCATACCCATATTCACCTAGGCAAGCGAGAATTAGAATTGTGATGGACCCCGGTACTCACGAGGAGTATGTCCATCGTATAAGCTTCTCTTGCCCGGTGCCAGCATGATCCAAGATCCTTTAGCCCATCCAGTCACTAGCTGTAACTCAGTGTAGGGTGGTAAGAAACATAAGACTGTTTATTAAAACACAGGCACAAGGATTTACACTCTTGGGACGATCCCCTTCTTCTTTGCATAATGACACAGGGTGGGATAAACTGTACATCCAGTAACATGAGACACAAGTACATTCAAACTTTTCAACAAATAATTCAATCAGTAACTGGGCACGTAGACAGCCTTATCAACATAACTAAGAAACAACCAATATATACTATAAACATTCCACAATGGTAAATAACAAGGTACAGTGGTCACAATATTATTCACCTGTTCAAGAGATGAGCAGACTGACAGAAACAATAGGTCATTTAATTAACAAAATTAACAATGGGACTGCACCCTAAGAGGCATACATTGAGAGAGGCACACAATTGTGTATTCTGTCCACTAGACAAGTCATTAGAAGACAAACCATATCCCAGCAGTCTGAAGTAGTCATTGCTGTTTTGGGCCTAGAGACCCCAGTTTCCTGAGTCTTTGTTTTGGGGATACATGAACTTGAATCCAAAGCATACCTTTGAAAGAGTATTGTTCCCTTAAAAGCAAGGGCCCATAGTCAGTAGGCAAGGGGCCACCCTGCAGTCACCTCCAAAAGCCTCTGTCCATCTTTCAACACAAATCACACATATAAGACCCAGGTTAATAGGGGTAAAATGAAATGCTGAGTCCGGTGTGGTTGCACTGTGAGTCTGGTTAGGGCAGACCAGGCTGGGCTTCTCAATCACCCTGTGCCCCTAATAGACACAGGGTGATTGGCACATAAGAGGGGCATGTGGAGCTGAACAAGGAGTTTCCCGACCTCTCTAAGATAGGCTGGGTTCTGTGGGCCCCCTGCCCAAAGTGCCTCCCATCACAAGAATCACTAGACTTGCCCTCCAGCTTAAGATCTGATCCCTGTGTATGGAGGACAAATCTGTCCTCTTTGCTGAAGCTAGAGTCCAAAAAATCCACATCTGACATCACCCACCTGCAACACCTATGGGTGTAGGGACCACTCTCCCGGGTCCTGATGCTTCCAGCTTAGGAAGTATGCCTGCCACTTTCTACACCTAAAATGTACAAGGCTGGAACATTAGGATCCTGTCCTGGGCAGAACTCATCTACCGCTCTTGCCAAAACTTTTTACTCCCTATAGTTTGATGTATGCCACCATGTGGTACTGGCTTTCAGTAGGATGGTCCAACTCTGTAAAGAAAGTCTACTTAGTAAAGAGAGGGATCACAGATTAAGTAAATTCCATGCAGAATTTTTGATATATGAAGATATTAAGCGCTTTAAAATCCAGAATGGGCAAACGCTCCCACTGGCCTTGGAAAACATTGAACAGGTTGGAGTAAAACCTCCAGACCTATTCTGCAACAAGAACTTGGGCAATGATACATTGATCCAGATGAACTTGGTGGACTTGCTGGGGATCTGCTAATCTGTGCAGTGACATAGGAATGTTTTAGATGTAAACCCAAGAAGAGGGCAGGGAAAAAAACTCAGCTTGTAGCCATAGTAGAAAAGCTCACACACCCAAACATCTGAGTAGCAAGCCGGCCAAGTTTATGAAAAGGTTAACAAACCTTACTGGTGTTCAGGGAGACAAGCTTGTAAGGTTTTGACCTAAGGGGGGCAAGGGAGTGGAGAACATTTTTTTAATAACAGATGAGGGAGAAGATCTTTTCAGTCTTTACATCAGGCTTATGTCACTCTTGGCACCAGTAGCATTCTTATTGATGTTGTCAAGAGCTGGTCATCCTTCAGTGCAGTGGTCTCCAAACTGCGGCCCAGGCATGGCCCTTGCTTGCCTTTATCCGGCCCTTGGGGCAGTACTCCTCCAACTGACAGCAATGATTGGACACCATTCCTCTCACTGACAACATCATTGAGGCACTACTCCTCTCACTGATACCAACAAAGGGCACTATCTCTCCCATTAAAACCAATTATGGGGCATTGCTTGCTCCCACTGACCAAAGTCCAGCCCACCCAAAGCCTGAAGGACAGTAAACTGGCCCTTTGCTTAGAAAGTTTGGAGACCGATTTCAGATGCGGGTGCGTGATGTGACGCACAAGAGGTGGGGGAGGGGCCTGACGGCGGTGCTGTGGAAGCGGGTGGCGGATCTGCTCGTGATGCTAAGAATACCTGCACGCGAAGCGGGGAGTCGAAGATCTAGTGGCCGGAGCCGTAAGTAAGACAGCTGTCTCGGCTTACAGCTGAGGACCTTGGGCCGGCCTGGGACCCTTTGTGCGGGCCGAGTGCGCTCTCCTCCCTGCTCCCCTTTTGTCATCCTGGATTTGCTCCTGGCTTGAGCCCCCCCCCCCCGGGCCATCCCCGAGCCGTCCCTCCGCCCCTCTAGCCTCTCCGACATCCCTGGGTACTGTCCGGTGAAGCCACCCCTCCAGCCTCTCTGCATCCCTCGAGCATAGCGGGCGACAGCGGTCCGCTGGAAGCCACTTTACCAGCTTCCCGGATATACCCAGGTATCGCCCGAGGCAGTGGCTGGCTGGAAATTTTCAGTGAATTCTAACCTGAGAAGCGAGCCGGAGCTGTGGTCGTCAGTGAACCCCTGGAGCGACCCCCTGGGAGAGAAGATCTGCACTCCAAGGTAACACTTAGAGAGCTGTAATAACCTAAAGCTGGACTGTGATAAGTCATGCACCGGCTGCAGAGGACTGTATAAACACACGAGAAGCGCCTGGTGGCTATCCTGCGGGTTAATGCTAAACTGGTTCAAGGAGTTTGCTGTTTTTCCATAAAAAAAAAAACACATAATACTGTAGATGCCTGAATAACTAGATTTTTGCTTGAGTTATTATTGACTAAGGAATGTGTCATTGCGGATAGCCCTGAATTATTTAGTGTTTGACTCTACACTAAAGGTATCAAGAGAAAACTTTCGATCGCAGGGAATAGCACTGTTCTGGGACAAGCACGCACTACGGAGAGGTAGGGAGGCATGGAGCGTGGGGGGGATAGGAGAAAGAGAAGTGAAACAAGTATAGCAGTACCGGAGAGAGAGGAAGGATTGGTGCGTGGTGGTGAACATGCGAGGGCGCCCTCAAAGAGCGGCGGAAGCGAAGAAGCCAAGAGATAGCCTTAACTCAAGCTCCATCCAGAAGTACTTGAAGAGGCAAACCCGAGAAGCCCAAAGAGTCCAGCCCAAGAAAGCAAACAGCAGGGAGGAAAGGACAAGAAGAAAGACCCAGGGAAGAATAAAGGAGCTCACGGTGGAATACCCGGGGAAGAAGGGAAAGATCTTAGCCTGGTGGAAGAGAGCATCATGGAATCACTACCAACAAAAACCGAATTACTAGAAATGTTTGCCAAGCTGGAAAATGTAATTAAATCGGAGATCCTCAATGTCAGAACTGATATGGGCCACCTGCTGAAGCGAGTGGAAATAGTGGAGGAAGCTTCAGAGAAACAGGATCGAGAAATAGTCGAATTAAAACAACAAATAAGGAATCTACAAATGGCCCAACGGGACACACTTTATAAAATAGAAGAGCAAGAAAATCAAAGTCGCAGACAAAACTTAAGACTGCGTGCCTTACCAGAACAACATGGTGAAGACCTGCCCACCAAAATAAAAGCGATCTTCAACCC
This sequence comes from Lithobates septentrionalis, assembly GCA_037952835.1. Taxonomy (NCBI): domain Eukaryota; kingdom Metazoa; phylum Chordata; class Amphibia; order Anura; family Ranidae; genus Lithobates; species Lithobates septentrionalis. Next base: position 1,330,840 of record JBBDGP010001761.1, read on the forward strand.
AATTTTAGACAGAGGTCCAAATGAAGAACTGAAGATAGATCGGGTCCATAGGATCAGGAAACCCCCAAGCGTCAGCGAAGATACACCTAGAGATGGTATTATCAGATTCCATCATTACGAAGATAAAGCAAGGATCTGGAGCAATCTTAGAAGAGTTCAGCCGGTAAAATTTGACGGGGCAGTGATCCAGATCTTTGCCGATATCTCGGCGGGGACCCTATCCAGGAGACGCCAGTTAAGACCACTGCTGGAAGTATTGAAGAAGGCAAATTTAAAATATAGCTGGGGTTTTCTTACAGCGTTGAATGTAGTGAAAGCAGGCAGAACAGTCAGACTGAAACACATAGAGAACTTGCAGGATTTCTGTAGAGAGCTGGATATTCCTGTCCCAGTTTATGCCTAATTAGGCAGAAGTGGATCGTGATCGTTGTTAGGTTACTAATGGTGTAGTTTGATGTACATGATTAATAGTTTATGAAATATAGGGTGGGGGATGGGGGGACGGGGCGGGGGAGGGGCAGGGGGGATCAGGGGGAGGGGCGGAGCGCTTTGCAGGAGGAGTTGACGGTCCCGGCCACCCGCTGGCCCTGTTTCCCCCCCATTAATGGGGGGGAGCGGGGTGACCGCGGCAACCGGCTGTCAGAGTCACACCCCACACCCTCTTTCATAAGAATAAGATGAGATGCCAGAGATCATATGACATATAATGTAAAACGGTTGAACTCTCCTTCCAAGAGACACAAGGTGTTAAGAGAGATAGAGCATTACAATGCAGATTTTGTGTTTCTTCAGGAAACCCACCTCTCACAGGACACACACATTAAGTTGTTTTCCAATTGCTCCCCAAACTGGTTCTATAGTGACTCCCCTATAAAGAGGGCCAAAGGGGTGGCAATTGGGTTCTCAAAACGGACCAAGTTTGTTTTCTTGGAAAGGAGAGCAGATCTGGATGGCCGTTATCTCTTTTTGAAGGTGAGGATCGGAGAAAGGATTTTTACTCTGTCAAATGTATATTGCCCAAATAAAAATGTGATCGAGTATTTGTCTCAAGTCCTGAATAAGCTGATGGATTTCAGGACAGGAGAGGTGATACTGGCAGGAGATCTCAATTTTTGTTTAGATCCAGTGCTGGACAGTACATCTAGAATACAGGGAGTAAGCAGGAAACTCTTAAAAAACATAGAGCATAAATTACACAACTGCCAAATGATTGATCCATGGAGAGTACAACACGCGAAAGCCAGGGATTATACTTTTTTCTCATCAGTTCACGGGTCCTATTCAAGGTTGGATTATTTTATGGTAGACCACAGGTTATTAGAATATGTAAAGGATATGAAGATTGAAATAGCCACGTTGTCAGACCACGCCCCAGTCCTGATGAATTTTTGAATGAAGCAAAAAATGGGAGGAGGAGGAGGAAAATTCCAAGGGACTACTCCAATTGCGTCCCACCTCGCCACCCCAAAACTAATTGGACTATACCGGTACCTCATACAATGATACAATTTAAGATAAAATTTCCAATTTATTCAAAAAACATCCAGATTTAAAACATCTATATATAAACAATATAGATTTCACATATGACAATGGTTTAACAGTACAGAAATTACAGTGACATTAAAAAGTGCCAACAAAGATAGTTGGAGGCTGTTACTTAGAATACTTGAAAACGTAACCTCAACATTTTCGCGGATTGACCGCTTCTTCAGGAGATGTCCAAGTAAATTCTCTAAGGATCAAATAACTACAGTTACAAATGTGGTAAAAAACATATGCGGTGCATAACCATAAAGACATTGACAAAAGCATGACCATTGGAGTGGTAATTAATTTGGAATAAATATACATAAACTCACCAACCAATGCCCACAGCGGGCTAGAATGGCACTGTGAGACGCCCCAAATGGGGCGTTCCCCCGGGGGCGAGCACGGGGGGGCTTATTACGGCAGGACACACTAATATGTAAAAAGAATGAGGGACATATTAGATAATGGAAATATGGGTCAATTAAGAGTAGATAAAAACCACCCAGGTAGAGTAAAATATGTGGTGACCAAGCTGGAGGCAAGGGGGGAAGAAAAAGGAGGGGGGGGAAGGGGAAGGGAGGCGGGAGGGGGAGGAGGGAAAAAGGGGGGATAGGGGGGTAAAAAGGGGACGGGGGAAGGGAAAAGGGGGGGAGAAAAAGGGAAAGGGGGGGAGGAGGGGGGGCAGAGAATTGGGGGGGAAAAGGAGAAAGGGAAAAAGAAAAGGAGAGAAAGGAGGGAAAGGAAAGGGGGGAAAAACAGGGGAAGGGGGGAGGAAAAGAGAGGAAAGGGGAAGAGAAGGAAAAGGAAAAAGAAGAAGAAAAAGGGGGAAAGAAGGGAGGGGGGGAACGGGAGGGGGGGTGGAGGTAAAGGATCAAAGGGGGGGAAGGGGGGTGGAGGGGAAGGAGGAAAGGGGGGGAGGGAGGAGAGGGGGGAAGGGGGGGGGGAATAAAGGGGGGAAGGGGAAGGGAGTGGAACAGAAACAGCCCTCCACCTCTGGTATATCTGATAGGTATTGATAATAACCAAAGAACACCCGCCATTGTTTTAGTACCAATGAGGGTCCAATAAATTACACCTGTGGGCAGGATTTTTCTTTAAAACCATATGGTCTGATAGTTGTTGCAGGTTAATGTATTGCAGCTTGTGGAGGTAAATAGGGTGATAAATAAACACTGCAAATATCAGTGGTCTCAGCGGACCTATAGGGTTACACTGCAAATGACAGAAGGACATAATCAAACTCTTGAAGATGAGGAATGTTAACTAGTAAGTAACAGATAGATATGGGGGGAGGAGGAAATAGGGTAAAAAATTAGATATAAACTTACTTGTGGTTGATCGGTACATCATGCATAACCTGCCAGGTGTCCGCCGTGGATACAAGGCCGCCATGACGGCGGCCTTATATACCCCCAACCCAGAAGGAGTGCGGCGCTCAAGCATCCGCAATACCACTTCCGGGTCAGGCTTTCACCTAGAACGCACGCGCGGACATGATCTGCGCCTGCGCCTAGCCCAGAGTATTGGCGGTGATAAACACAGCCTAAGGAGGCGGAGGATAGGAGCCCGATCCGAAGGAGGGGCCCCACCTCTGCCTGGAAAGCCACATGCCCGCCGCTGGGGGAGAATGAACTCCTCACGCCGCATATTGGTCGTGAGGATATTCAATGGCTGAAATCAAAGAAGCACTATAGTACAAACAACAATTCTATACATTGCATTCGATCGACCAATCCGAATGCCTGTAAACAAACAACTTAAACAATTTATTTTAATGTGATAAAGATCACAAAATAATAATACATAAGGTTACAAAAGAAATACAAAGAGAACCAGTCATAATATTACATTACACATTTACTTGACATTAGATAGGGCTGCCCTCAATATTTACCTATTAGAAATACGACAAAAGAAACTTCCGATAATGGGGGAATGGCAATAGAGGGGGAAGGGGAGGAAAGAAAGGAGGGAAAAAAAGGGGGATTAGGGCGATCTAATGTTGGTGAAGAGAAAGGCCACCAGGGAGCAACCGCAGGGTTGGGCAGACCATAGGCATCAACTTTGTTATAAAAAATGCTTATATTTATGTGCCTCATTGAGGCCTGGGGGAGTAAGCGCGTTCAATCGTTCTATCCAGAACGATTCCCGTTTGAGAATCTCGATCCTAGTCGCCCCCTCTGGGGTCCTCTGGGATAACCTCCAATATAGTAAATTTCACATAGTCCGGGTTAAATCTGTGGTGAATCCCAATATGGCATGCCACAGTGGTGAGTTTGCCATTTGTTGATGCATATAAATGATCTCCCAGTCGCTGCCTCAGCTCCCTGATGGTCTTGCCCACATAGAACGCCCCGCAGTCACAGGTCATTAAATAAATAATACCCTTCGTGCCACAATTGGCCGAGTGTCTCGGGGATAGTAGCTCACCATTGGGGAGCACCAGTTGGTGTCCCTCTAAAATCCATGGACAGTGCGGGCAATTGCCGCATTTATAAGTGCCACGGGGCTCTATAATGACTGTGAGTAAGTCTATCTCTCAGTGAGGTAGCCCTTCTGAATACTAGTTCAGGGGTGGACTTGATATATTTTTTGACGATGGGATGGTCAGTCAGCAAGTGCCAGTGTTTAGAGAGTATATTACGCAGCTGGTGGTGGTGGGTGGAGTATCTGGTAATGATCGCGGCATTGAAAGGTTGTTTGGTACGGGGAGGACCATACAACAATGTTTGACGATCTAGGGCAAAGGCTTTATTAAACGCTTTTCTCAGATTAGTGCGGCTATAGCCGCGTGCTAGTAAACGTACACGTAGTGCGTCAGCCTGTCGATGGAAGTCCCCATCCTCCGTGCAGTTTCTCCTTAATCTCAAATATTGAGCGTAAGGGATGCTGCGAATAAGAGAACGGGGATGCGAGCTAGACGCATGCAGTAGCGTGTTGCCCGCCGTAGGTTTACGGAATAAATCTGTAATCAGTTTTCCTGAAGAATTCTTAGTGATCTGTACATCGAGGAATGATATACTTTGAAGATCATACGTGTATGTAAAATACAGGTTGCATTGATTGTTATTCAGCCTTGCTATAAAGGAATTGAGAAGTTCTACAGTACCTGTCCAGATGATCAAAAGATCATCAATATACCTATACCAGCATAGGGTATGGTCTAAAAAGGGTTCTAATTGTTCATCCCCAAAGATGGTACGCTCCCAGCCACCAAGACATAAATTAGCATAGGACGGGGCACATGACGTGCCCATTGCAACACCTTGGGTTTGGAGGTAAAGTTGGTCCATAAAAGTAAAGTCATTTTTAGTAAGAATAAAGTGTAGTAACTGTAAGATGAAATTATTAACCGGCCAAGTATTATGATCTTGCTCCATGAGGAAAGATCCAGCCATCCGGACGCCCCGCTCGTGGGGGATGCTCGAGTAGAGAGCCTCGAGATCAACAGCCACAAGCAGGGCGTCCGGAGGGACTTGGATCCCCTCAATATGTTTTAGTAAATCCGTAGTGTCACAGATATACGAAGGTAGACTTTGTACGTGTGGCATTAGGAATGTATCGACTAGCTTACTCGCATTTTCTGTGAGTGAACCTTTGCCTGAGACGATTGGACGGCCTGGTGGTGATGTTAAATTTTTATACGTTTTTGGGAGCGCATAAAATGTTGGTATCCGTGGTGTTGGAATATTAACAAATTTCAAGGTGTCCTCGTCGATGAGGCCCTCCCAGAAGGCCCCAAGCACGAGGTGCCTGAATTCGTCAATAGTTGATTGGATAAATGAAGTGTCTATGGGGGAATACCAGCTGGAGTTCGAAAGAATCTTTAAACACATACTCTGGTACTGTTGATGCGTCATCAGTACCAAATTTCCACCCTTGTCTGACTGCTTAATAATTAAATCAGGGGTTTTTTTTTAAGCTTTCTAATGGCTCTATTTTGTTCGATCGTTAAATTCGATGGCAATGTTACCCATTGTTCTTTTTTGAGAGAAAGAATACACTCATGTAGAAACGCCCAGATGGAAGGGCATGTCATTAGATCAGGGAAAGCTCGGGATTTAGGTTTAAAGCTGGTGGGGGGATCTTTAAGGCAAGGATTAATATTGCTTAAATTTGCTTCAGGAAAGTCGTTGTCAGTATCAGCATCCTGAGGATCTACTGCTCCCTCGTCATACAAGAGCATTAGATCACGTAATGCTCTAAATTCGGCCATGGAAAAAATTTTTGTTTTTTCTGCTGGCTCTTTCTCCAGCTTAAGCTTTTTCCGATCTTGATCGAAAATATAGCTAAATGTTAAATTCCTAGCAAATAGGTAGAGATCTTTTATGGTCTCATAGATGTTAATGGGTTTCCGTGGGGCAAAAGCCCAATCCTAATTGCAGGACTTGTTCTTCCTCAGGGGAAAGTGAATAAGATGTCAGATTCATAATGTTCAATGTATGGACACTACCATTTGACTCTGTTGTGTCTAATTGTGAGAAGTGCCTGGATGTGGGGTCCTTTGTACATGCGCGTCCAGATTCCCTTGTTTGTTGGGTTCTGGAGTTGCCTGTACTAAAAAAACAGGTTGTGACAACAGTGTCTGAATATTAGGTTGTAATAGTTTAGGAATTATATTGTGTAAAGTGGGTTGTGTAGATCCCTCAGAGGAAGTCTGCAAACCCGTTCGAGGTGCCTGTTGTGTTTTCAGTGTTTTACCGTGTTGTTTACCCTTTTTGGGGAATTTGATAGGGTGATTGTCGCCCGTGAGGGACCTTTTCCGTGGAATACTGGGTGTGCGGGGAATGGTGGATTGTGTTGTGACCTGTGAAGATACAGAAGACAAGGAGGAATCAGACTCAGTATAATCCGTTGCTGTAACATTTAGGGGTTTCCGATTGCGATAGTTATTCCTTCTCGAATGTAATTTTCCTGACCATTTGTACGCGTATCCTTCCGAAAATGCTAGCTTGTCCTGAAGAAATTTGCCCTGTTTTTTTGTTATGATATCCTTATTAATAGTTTCTAAACGTTCTTTTACCTCCCTTAACTTGTCGGTGAAGGGGGCTGAATCTTTGATATTTGGGAATTGATTTAACAATCTTTCAAAATTAACCGTCCAACAGCATCATATCTGAGGGGATCCAAGTCCCTCCGGATGCCCTGCTCGTGGCTGTTGATGTCGAGGCTCTCTACTCGAGCATCCCCCACGAGCGGGGCGTCCGGATGGCTGGATCTTTCCTCATGGAGGTATATTGACGATCTTTTGATCATCTGGACAGGTACTGTAGAACTTCTCAATTCCTTTATAGCAAGGCTGAATAACAATCAATGAAACCTGTATTTTACATACACGTATGATCTTCAAAGTATATCATTCCTCGATGTACAGATCACTAAGAATTCTTCAGAAAAACTGATTACAGATTTATTCCGTAACCCTACGGCGGGCAACACGCTACTGCATGCGTCTAGCTCGCATCCCCGTTCTCTTATTCGCAGCATCCCTTACGCTCAATATTTGAGATTAAGGAGAAACTGCACGGAGGACGGGGACTTCCATCGACAGGCTGACGCACTACGTGTACGTTTACTAGCACGCGGCTATAGCCGCACTAATCTGAGAAAAGCGTTTAATAAAGCCTTTGCCCTAGATCGTCAAACATTGTTGTATGGTCCTCCCCGTACCAAACGACCTTTCAATGCCGCGATCATTACCAGATACTCCACCCACCACCACCAGCTGCGTAATATACTCTCTAAACACTGGCACTTGCTGACTGACCATCACATCGTCAAAAAATATATCAAGTCCACCCCTGAACTAGTATTCAGAAGGGCTACCTCACTGAGAGATAGACTTACTCACAGTCATTATAGAACCCCGAGGACTACTCCTAAAGGGCCCCGTGGCACTTATAAATGCGGCAATTGCCCGCACTGTCCATGGATTTTAGAGGGACACCAACTGGTGCTCCCCAATGGTGAGCTACTATCCCCGAGACACTCGGCCAATTGTGGCACGAAGGGTATTATTTATTTAATGACCTGTGACTGCGGGGCGTTCTATGTGGGTAAGACCATCAGGGAGCTGAGGCAGCGACTGGGAGATCATTTATATGCATCAACAAATGGCAAACTCACCACTGTGGGACGCCATATTGGGATTCACCACAGATTTAACCCGGACGATGTGAAATTTATTATATTGGAGGTTATCCCAGAGGGGGCGACTGGGATCGAGAAATTCTCAAACGGGAATCGTTCTGGATAGAACGATTGAACGCGCTTACTCCCCCAGGCCTCAATGAGGCACATACATATAAGCATTTTTTATAACAAAGTTGATGCCTATGGTCTGCCCAACCCTGCGGTTGCTCCCTGGTGGCCTTTCTCTTCACCAACATTAGATCGCCCTAATCCCCGTTTTTTTTCCCTCCTTTCTTTCCTCCCCTTCTCCCTCTATTGCCATTCCCCCATTATCGGAAGTTTCTTTTGTCGTATTTCCAATACGTAAATATTGAGGGCAGCCCTATCTAATGTCAAGTAAATGTGTAATGTAATATTATGACTGGTTCTCTTTGTATTTCTTTTGTAACCTTATGTATTATTATTTTGTGATCTTTATCACATTAAAATAAATTGTTTAAGTTGTTTGTTTACAGGCATTCGGATTGGTCGATCGAATGCAATGTATAGAATTGTTGTTTGTACTATAGTGCTTCTTTGATTTCAGCCATTCAATATCCTCACGACCAATATGCGGCGTGAGGAGTTCGTTCTCCCCCAGCGGCGGGCATGTGGAATTCCAGGCAGAGGTGGGGCCCCTCCTTCGGATCGGGCTCCTATCCTCCGCCTCCTTAGGCGGTGTTTATCACCGCCAATCCTCTGGGCTAGGCGCAGATCATGTCCGCACGTGCGCTCTAGGTGAAAGCCTGACCCGGAATTGGTATTGCGGATGCTTGAGCGCCGCACTCCTTCCGGGTTGGGGGTATATAAGGCTGCCGTCATGGTGGCCTTGTATCCACAGCGGACACCTGGCAGGTTATGCATGTAGCGATCAACCACAAGTAAGTTTATATCTAATTTTTTACCCTATTTCCTCCTCCCCCCCCATATCTATCTGTTACTTACTAGTTAACATTCCTCATCTTCAAGAGTTTGATTATGTCCTTCTGTCATTTGCAGTGTAACCCTATAGGTCCGCTGAGACCACTGATATTTGCAGTTTTTATTTATCACCCTATTTACCTCCACAAGCTGCAATACATTAACCTGCAACAACTATCAGACCATATGGTTTTAAAGAAAAATCCTGCCCACAGGTGTAATTTACTGGACCCTCATTGGTACTAAAACAATGGTGGGTGTTCTTTGGTTATTATCAATACCTATCAGATATACCAGAGGTGGAGGGCTGTTTCTGTTCCACTCCCTTCCCCTTCATTTCCCTTTCCCCCCTCTCCTCCCTCCCCCCCTTTCCTCCTTCCCCTCCACCACCCCTCCCCCCCCTTTCCTCCTTCCCCTCCACCCCCCTCCCTTCTTTCCCTCTTTTTCTTCTTCTTTGAGGTTACGTTTTCAAGTATTCTAAGTAACAGCCTCCAACTATCTTTGTTGGCACTTTTTAATGTTACTGTAATTTCTGTACTGTTAAACCATTGTCATATGTGAAATCTATATTGTTTATATATAAATGTTTTAAATCTGGATGTTTTTTGAATAAATTGGAAAATTTATCTTAAATTGTATCATTGTATGAGGTACCGGTATAGTCCAATTAGTTTTGGGGTGGCGAGGTGGGACGCAATTGGAGTAGTCCCTTGGAATTTTCCTCCTCCTCCTCCCATTTTTTGCTTCATTCAAATACTCATAAGGGATGAAGGTACCCAAATCCAACTTACTAATTATTACTCTTGTGGCAACCACCTTATAAAACCAGTCCTGATGAAGGTGGGGATTCCGGGATCCCGGAGGTCCCCATTTTCATGGCATTTGGATGAAAAACTCATTGATAACCCTAACATTAGTAGTAAATTACAGGAAGGAATTAAAAGGGTTTCTTTCGATAAACGATACTGGGGAGATTTCAGGATCAGTCCTGTGGGAGGCATTAAAAGCATACATAAGGGGCATCTTGATCTCAATAGGGGTAAGCGAGAAAAAAAAGCTCAAAAAGAAAAGAAGATCTTATAAAAGAAATCCATCACCTTGAACAATCTCACAAGGCCGTTATAGGGAGCCATAACACTCTCCTACAACAATTAATAATAAAAAGAGAAGAACTAAAAGATTTAATGGAGATAGAATCAAATCGTATCTTAAATAAACATCTAAAAGAGAGATTTAGAAGGAGCAATAAAGTGGGGACGCATCTGGCAACAGTATTGAAGAGGAAAAGAGGGGCTAACTTTATAGAGAGGATTCAAAATAAAAAGGGGGCACTAAAATATACATCTAGAGACATAGCGGAAGAATTTCGGAGATATTACACAACCCTTTATTCGGTCAGGCAATGCGGGATTGGTACCCAGGAAAGAGAGGAAAGGATGAATCAGTTTTTTTGTTTTTTTTCAGACTGTCTTTTAATAGGCTTCGTGAAGCCAAAAAGAAAGTAAATACAATTCTGTAACCACTTCAGTACAGTATTCAAATGAAATATTTGTATAAAAAAAGGACAATACAAACAAACATTTTAAGAACGTCTTGTGACAGATCCATTTGTTCACTTTAGTTATATCAAGGTGGTACAGCTGTCATTTGCAGCGTGCCCAGGCTCTGCACTACATCACACAAAGGAAAAAAAAAAATAAGTATTTTCAAATAATAAGAGCTCAAAATAAGCTCACGGTTTCAATCCCATGACTATTTACATAACAGCAAGAGATCTAGTAAGATCACGCTGTAGTAGGAGGCATACCCATTTACAGGGATGCGAATGCAGAAACATCACCCCATTTGCTGAGCAAAGCCATTTCCTGCAGCATGAATCTGCTCATTTACAAATAAGAGCTTCACGTATCTGCAGCCTCAGAACAGCAGTATGGAAAAAAAAAAAGTAAATGTAAGCGTGTCTGAAGGATAACTCCCTCGGAACAGCTGTTCACATTCTACCAATGAGGCTGTCAAGATTAACCAAATTTATATAAAAAAAGTGAACACAAGTTGACATACTACACATTATTGATTCAGCGAAGCTCCAAAAATCTTTATAAATACAGCCATTGGAAGGACGATCTTGAGTCAGGAAGGTATTTTACTCGTTGTGTGAGGCGTAGCTGTCATATCCTTCTCTGTATGAGCTTCCTCCTGAGCGATCCCCATAACCTCCTTGACTCCTGCCACTGCCATAATAATCCCGGGATCCACCACCATAGCCACCCCTGTCAAATCGGCTGCTTCCATAACCACGGTCACCTCCACCACGGCCGCTACCTCCACGGAAGAAACCTCTTCCTCCCCCAGATGAACCACCTCTGTAGCCTCCTCTCCTGTCACTTGGTGACTTTCCGGCCTGATCAACTCTAATCTGACGTCCATCCACAGACATTCCATTCATTGCTTGCATGGCATCTTTAGCGCCATCTGGATTCTCAAAAGTGACGAATCCAAAGCCACGTGATCTCTTGGTCTTCCGATCCTTCACCACAACCACCTCAGAGATTTGTCCGTATTTAGAGAATACGCCTTCCAGACTCTGCTCATTGGTATCAAAGCTCAGACCTCCAACAAAAAGCTTTCCTTCGTCAGATGACATGATGAGATCTTGTTTGTGCACAGATCACCCAGAGAACAGCAATGCAGAGTGATGAATACGTTTTTAAGGAAGGCAGGACTACCAAACCTCTCGGAAAGTGATGCAAAGGAATTAGATGGACTGATCACTAAAGAAGAGATCTTGAGGGCCTTTATGTCATCTCCCTCTGGAAAGAGCCCAGGGCCAGATGGCTTTACAACCTATTTTTACAAAAAATTTAAAGAGTCCCTGGTCCCAAAGCTCTGTCAGATTTGGAACGGGTTGGGGGTCAGGAGGTGCTATGTGAGGGGGTCTTGACAGCGTCAGTGACACTAATCCTAAAGGAAGGGAAAGACAGCTCGTTGTGTTCGAGCTATAGGCCGATAGCACTGCTGAACGCAGATATTAAATGATTTGCCAAAGTACTAGCCAGAAGATTAAAGGATAAAATGCCATTATGGATCCACCCAGACCAGACAGGTTTTATACCAGGGAGAGGGGGAGGGACAATGGTGTCAGGTCACTCCTTATCATGGATGCTATGAAAGCGAATAGGACCCCAGGTCTACTTCTGTCGATAGACGCAGAGAAAGCTTTCGACAGAGTAGACTGCGGATTCATGATCAAGACATTGAAGGCAGTCGGTCTGGGTAATACCATGTTGAACTGGATCAAAGTATTGTACAAATCCCCTTTGGCATTTGTTAGAGTAAATGGTACACCATCGGCGGAGTTTAAAATGGAAAACAGGACCAGGCAGGGTTGCCCTCTGTCCCCCCTTTTGTTTGTCTTGACCCTGGAGCCCTTACTGGCCTCGATCCGAAAACATCCGGATATAAGCGGATGCGTGATGGGGAGAGATGAACACAAGCTATCGGCTTTCGGCGATGATGTACTGTTTTACATTGTTAAACCGAGAATCTCGATCCCCAACCTACTCAATACCTTGAGGAGATAGGAAGAGCTATCAAATTATAAGGTTAACCTTAGTAAGTCAGAAGTTCTAAATATTAACATCGATAGACAAGAAGTAGCTAAACTCAAGGAAGCATTTCATTTCCCGTGGAATAAAAAAATCAGTTATCTGGGGGTTACATTAGCAAACTCTTTAAGGAGAATTTATCTCTTAAACTATATCCCACTCCTAGACGAGATTAAGCAGGAAATTAAAAAAAGTATTCATCTGCCGATCTCCTGGATCGGACGAATAAATACTGTGAAAATGACCTTGGCCCCGAAGATCCTGTACAAAATGCAGATGCTCCCAATTCCGCTAGCGCAGACCTATTTCAGGGCATTGAATAATATTATTACCAGATTTATATGAAATAACAAGAAACCACAAATCGCTTACAAGGTCCTGAGCAGGGAAAAAGCACAGGGTGGTCTGGCACTTCCAGACTTTAAAAGATATCACAGCGCGATAGAATTATCACGGGTGATAGATTGGGAAAAGGACTTGATAGATAAAAGATGGGTAAATTTAGAAAAATATTTGAGTAATGCAAAACTTAATCACTTAATATGGAATACCCCACATTTTAGGAAGTTAGGCCCTAATACACACATTATAACACGTCACACGTTTAAGACATGGGATCAGCTACACAAACAAAACGCATGGGAGTTCAATTCGCCACTTATTTATTTAAAAGACAACAAGTTTTTTCTACCTGGGATGGGGGAGGTGGGAGGGAATTGGATAAAATAAAAGATACACAACTGAAAGATATCACGAAAAATGGTAAAATTGTCACTTTCCAGGAGTTAGCCCTGCTCAAGGACCTAATGAAAATTGATGCGTGGCGATATAACCAGCTTGCGCACTTTACCAAAAGTCTCCCAGGTCCTATCAGATAAGAAAAACTATAGGCCTTTGGAGAAACTGTTCTTGAGGGATAAAGTAATAAGGAAAACAACGGAACTGTATAAAATACTGATGGATAAGGGAGAGGGAGCGATACCGATATATATCAAAAAATGGGAATTCGAATTGGGACCTGTATCTAGTGGAGTGGCATGGGAGGCCATTTTCAACGCAACACACAAATCAGCAGTGGACATGAGAATGATAGTAACAAATTATAAATGCCTATCTAGATGGTATGCGACGCCAGATAAAATAAATAAATTCCAACCAGTTAAACCCTCAAATTGTTGGAGGGGGTGTACCGACAGAGGAACGATGGCTCACCTCTGGTGGGATTGCCCAATTATTAAAAAATTCTGGAAGGAAGTGCAAAAGATTATAGAGGAGGTAACTGGAAAAGTGATTATGGAGGACCCTTGGGTGTGTATGTTCCATGGGACAGAAGGTCATAATAGAAAGTACACTGCATCCCTAACTCCGGTATTACTAAACTCGGTGAAAAGCCTAATCCCAAAAAAATGGCAAGAGGTAGAGGGCCCAAACATTCGCGACTGGCTAACAAGGGTTAATGAAATCTATATCTTAGAGGTGGTTGAGGTTGAAGACCGGGCCAGGGGAAGAAGCAGATTCTGGGTTGTATTTTTGTAAAAGATAAACAAAGAATTATAAAATTAAAAAATTACAAAAAAAAGCAAAGGCTAGGCTACTATGATGTGATGATAATTGAGATGGGATAAAAATGAGCTATAAATAGTGATTTAAAACTCTCAAATGAATTCGCTGAAGTAGCAAAAAAAAAAAAGTTTGGAGACCCCTGCTCTAGTAGAAATGGTAGGGACTGTGTTAAGGTGGGATACTGCCAAATTCACAATGGGAATAGACCGCCTCTGCACAAAATTCTTACTAAACAGCTACAAGGCTAATTCATTTTGGGGAAGAAAAAGGCTTGTTAGTAGGTTTCCAATCTCCATAGAGAAATAGTTGAAAAAGCAAAAGGGCAAGATTTTTCAGTCTTATGAAAAAGTCAGACGGGAGCTTTTCATCGTATATTCTGATCGTGTGTATGCCCAATCAGACTTTTTACGTCGAAAATTCTGACGGACCTAGAAAGAGAACATGTTCTAAATTTTTCTGACGGAACCAATTCCTATCGGGAAAATCGCTCATCTGTATGCTGTTCCTATGTACCAAAAACAACACATGCTCTGAAGCAAATACGAGACGGAAGCCATTGGCTACTGGCTATTGAACTTCCGTTTTCTAATCCCGTTGTACCTGTTGTACGTCACCGTGTTCTGGACGGTCAGAATTTAGTGTTAGCATGTTAGCTTGAGCGGAATTCCGTTGGAAAAACCTTCAGAGTTTATTCCGACGGTAAAACCGGTCGTGTGTACAGGGCATTAGAAGTTTAAATGAATCAAGACTGGCAGCAACACTGATAAAAGCAAAAGGTTGATCCTCTAGCTTTAGAGTAGCACAGATTAATAGGTGCCAAATGGTCTACTTTAACCACTTTACCTCCAGGCCAATTAGGATTCCCAAACATGGTAACGTACATTACTGTGGCCCGTACAGGCACACCGACAAACTGGTATATCACTTCCTGCTTCCAGGTTAGGGGCGCACCAATGCATGCCTCTCCGCGGACACCCGCTGTGATTATATACAGCGGGAGTTTGTCAGCAGGTCCTGGCTAATGATTAATGGCTGGGACCTATTGATTGGCCGTGTTTAATCACAAACCAGAGCCCTGTGTTGTCATTCAATGCAGGGCTCTGTACATAGGGAACAATCTCTCTGTTTCTTCTCCCTTCTCTAACCAAGATGTTAAACCATTCCCAGCCAGTGTCATTAGTACAGTGACAGTGTATAGTACCATCACTGATCACTGTATTAGTGTCACTGGTGATGTCAGTATCAGTTAGTGTTCAATTGCCTACCGCGCTATTGCAGTCCCATTAAAAGTCGCTGTTCACTGCTATTAGTATATAAAAAAAATTCCGGTATATATACACCATAGTTTGTAGACGCTATAATTTTCAGGCAAACCAATCTATATACAGTGGGGACGGAAATTTTTCACTCTTTGTTATATTGCAGCCATTTGCTGAAATCATTTAAGTTATCTTTTTTCCTCATTAATGTACACACAGCACCCCATATTGACAGAAAAACACAGAATTTTTGACATTTTTGCAGATTTATTAAAAAAGATAAACTGAAATATCACATGGTCCTAAGTATTCAGACCCTTTGCTGTGACACTCATATAGTTAACTTTCTGATCATCCTTGAGATGGTTCTACACCTTCATTTGAGTGCAGCTGTGTTTGATTATACTGATTGGACTTGATTAGGAAAGCCACACACCTGTCTATATAAGACCTTACAGCTCACAGTGCATGTCAGAGCAAATGAGAATCATGAGGTCAAAGGAACTGCCTGAAGATCTCAGAGACAGAATTGTATCGTCTGTATTTGCAGACGATACTAAGCTAAGCAGGGCAATAACTTCTCCGCAGGATGTGGAAACCTTGCAAAAAGACCTGAACAAATTAATGGGGTGGGCGACTACATGGCAAATGAGGTTCAATGTAGAAAAAAGTAAAATAATGCATTTGGGTGGCAAAAATATGAATGCAATCTATACACTGGGGGGAGAACCTCTGGGGGAATCTAGGATGGAAAAGGACCTGGGGGTCCTAGTAGATGATAGGCTCAGCAATGGCATGCAATGCCAAGCTGCTGCTAATAAAGCAAACAGAATATTGGCATGCATTAAAAGGGGGATCAACGCAAGAGATAAAACGATAATTCTCCCACTCTACAAGGCTCTGGTCCGGCCGCACCTGGAGTATGCTGTCCAGTTCTGGGCACCAGTCCTCAGGAAGGATGTACTGGAAATGTAGCGAGTACAAAGAAGGGCAACAAAGCTAATAAAGGGTCTGGAGGATCTTAGTTATGAGGAAAGGTTGCGAGCGCTGAACTTATTCTCTCTGGAGAAGAGACGCTTGAGAGGGGATATGATTTCAATTTACAAATACTGTACTGGTGACCCCACAATAGGGATAAAACTTTTTCGCAGAAGAGAGTTTAATAAGACTTGTGGCCACTCATTACAATTAGAAGAAAAGAGGTTTAACCTTAAACTACGTAGAGGGTTCTTTACTGTAAGAGCGGCAAGGATGTGGAACTCCCTTCCACAGGCGGTGGTCTCAGCGGGGAGCATTGATAGCTTCAAGAAACTATTAGATAATCACCTGAATGACCGCAACATACAGGGATATATAATGTAATACTGACACATAATCACACACATAGGTTGGACTTGATGGACTTGTGTCTTTTTTCAACCTCACCTACTATGTATGTATCTATGTATGTAACTTTGTGGCAAGGCACAGATCTGGCCAAGGTTACAAAAAAATTTCTGCCTCACTTAAGGTTCCTAAAAGCACAGTGGCCTCCATAATCCTTAAATGGAAGGCGTTTGGGACGATCAGAACCCTTCCTAGAGCTGGCCGTCCGGCCAAACTGAGCTATCGGGGGAGAAGAGCCTTGGTAAGAGAGGTAAAGAAGAACCCAAAGATCACTGTGGCTGAGCTCCAGAGATGCATTCGGAAGATGGGAGAAAGTTGTAGATAGTCAACCATCACTGCAGCCCTCCACCAGTCGGGGCTTTATGGCAGAGTGGCCCGACGGAAGCCTCTCCTCAGTGCAAGACACATGAAAGCCCGCATGGAGTTTGCTAAAAAACACCTGAAGGACTCCAAGATGGTGAGAAATAAGATTATCTGGTCTGATGAGACCAAGATAGAACTTTTTGGCCTTAATTCTAAGCGGTATTTGTGGAGAAAACCAGGCACTGCTCATCACCTGTCCAATACAGTCCCAACAGTGAAGCATGGTGGTGGCAGCATCATGCTGTGGGGGTGTTTTTCAGCTGCAGGGACAGAATGACTGGTTGCAATCGAGGGAAAGATGAATGCGGCCAAGTACAGGGATATCCTGGACGAAAACCTTCTCCAAAGTGCTCAGGACCTCAGACTGGGCCAAAGGTTTACCTTCCAACAAGACAATGACCACAAGCACACAGCTAAAATAACGAAGGAGTGGCTTCACAGCAACTCCGTGACTGTTCTTGAATGGCCCAGCCAGAGCCCTGACTTAAACCCAATTGAGCATCTCTGGAAAGACCTAAAAATGGCTGTCCACCAACGTTTACCATCCAACCTGACACAACTGGAGAGGATCTGCAAGGAAGAATGGCAGAGGATCCCCAAATCCAGGTGTGAAAAACTTTTTGCATCTTTCCCAAAAAGACTCATGGCTGTATTAGATCAAAAGGGTGCTTCTACTAAATACTGAGCAAAGGGTCTGAATACTTAGGACCATGTGATATTTCAGTCTTTCTTTTTTAATAAATCTGCAAAAATGTCAACAATTCTGTGTTTTTCTGTCAATATGGGGTGCTGTGTGTACATTAATGAGGAAAAAAATGAACTTAAATGATTTTAGCAAATGGCTGCAATATAACAAAGAGTGAAAAATGTAAGGGGGTCTGAATACTTTCCGTCCCCACTGTACATATATTGTGATTTTTTTTATTACCAAAGACGTAACAAAAAACATTTTGGCCAAAATGTATGAAGAAACTTGATTTTTTTTTTTTATTGTATATGTTTTATAGCAGAAAGTAAAAAGTATTGTTTTTTTCCAAATTTTTGGTCTTTTTGTTTGTTTATGGAATAAAAAAAAAACAAATCTATTTGTGTGAAAAAAAAAGGATATAAATTTCTTTTAACACAGTGTTGCATGACAGCGCAGTTGCCAGTTATCGCTTGCCGACCACGCGCTGTCCTGCGCGAATTGCTGTAGCTGTAAGGCGGGTGCTTTAAGGAGTATAGGGCGCCCTCCAGGTGACGTAGGAGCCCGTGTGCGTGGCCGGTGGCCGCGATGGCTGACGGCTACCCGCGATTACTCCTGAGAAGGAGAGAATGTAAACAGACAGATCTCCGTTCTGTTCTGGGTGAGGAGAGTGATCTGTTGTTCTTACTGCTTAGGAACAATAATCGGTCTCCTCCCCCAGGCAGTCCCATCCCCCCACAGTTAGAAACACTCCCTAGGACACACATTTAACCCCTTAATCGCCCCTTAGTGTTGTTAACCCCTTCCCTGCCAGTGACATTTACACAGTGATCAATGGCTATTTATAGTTCTGATCACTGTATAAATGTCAATGGTCCCAAAATAGTGGGTATAGTGTCCGATCTGTCCGCCGCAATGTCGCAGTCACAATAAAAATCGCAGATCGCCGCGATTACTTGCCATAAATGTCATAAATCTATCCCCTATTTTGTAGACGCTATAACTTTTGCGCAAACCAATTAATATACGCTTATTGCAATTTTTTTTACCAAAATATGTAGAAGAATACATATCAGCCTAAACTGAGAAAGACATTTGATTTTTTTTAAATATTTTTTGTGTACAAAGGATTGTTGCCACAAGAGCTTAACAATGGGGATTGTAATGGGTACCATCATCCTATAATGATATATTAGAAGGAGTGGGGAGAATGTAAACAGGGCTACTCCAACAAGGCCCTACCTCCCCCAGGGGAGAATATTGGACTATTCCGGTACCCAAAAAGGTAGTAATCCTTGATAAAAATTCCAGTTTATTTTAATTTACAAACATTGTTATACAAAACAAACACAACATCAGGGTTGTTTACAAAAGACATAGTTGCACAAATATTAAAACAATACTTAGTAAAGCCCCCATGAGTAGGTAAAGGCACTGTGATGTGATAATGGACGTTAAGCCTCAACAGTTTCGCGGCCAATGCCGCTTCCTCAGGAGGCATCCAATTTTAACATCAACAACGTGAAAGATGGCAATATTGAGACACCCAATCTGGGTGTTCCCCCTGGGGGCGGACACGGGGGGCTGATAAGACGGGACAGGAATAAGGAAGAGAAAATGTATTTACTGTTATTATGACACCTGGGAGTATCTAGCGTTGTTCAATGATAAACTGAGAATTTTTCATGATGCTAGTGATGAAAGTTCCCAGGTGTCAGCCGAACTTTCATCACTAGCATCATGAAGAATTGAACATTGAACAACGCTAGATACTCCCAGGTGTCATAATAACAGTATATAAATTTTCTCTTCCTTATTGCTGTTCCATCTTATCAGCACCCCGTGTCTGCCCCCAGGGTGAACACCCAGATTGGGTGTCTCAATATTGCCGTCTTTCACGTTGTTGATGTTAAAATTGGATGCCTCCTGAGGAAGCGGCATTGGCCAAGAAACTGTTGAGGCTTAACGTCCGTTATCACATCACAGTGCCTCCACCTACTCATGGGGTCTTTACTAAGTATTGTTTTAATCTTTGTGCAACTATGTCTTTTGTAAACAACCCTGATGTTGTGTTTGTTTTGTATAACAAGGTTTGTAAATTAAAATAAACTGGAATTTTTATCAAAGATTACAAACTTTTTGGGTACCGGAATAGTCCAATATTCTCCCCTGAGGGAGGTAGGGCCTTGTTGGAGTAGCCCTGTTTACATTCTCCCCACTCCTTCTAATATATATTTTTTGGGGATATTTTTTATAGCAAAAAGTAAAAAAACATTGCTTTTTTTTTCAAAATAGTCTGTCTTTTTTTGTTTGTAGCACAAAAAATAAAAACCACAGAGGTGATCAAATACCACCAAAAGAAAGCTCTATTTGTGGGAAAAAGGGACATCAATTTTGTTTGGGTACAGCGTTGCACGACCACGCAATTGTCAGTTAAAGCGATGCAGTGCCGTATTGCAAAAAATGGCCTGGTCAGGAAGGGGGTAAATTATTCCGGGGGTGAATCGGTTAAAATAGCACAGTGCCGAATAACAAAAAATGGCCGGATCATGAGGGAGGTAAAACCTTCTGGAGCCGAGATAGTTTATGAATGTTAGTGAGCACAAACACAATACTCTTTTTTTGCCAAAACATAAAAGATGAGGTCATGCAGAGTAAATAGATATCCAACATGTCGTGCTTTAAAACTTCATATGCCCGTGGAACTGTTCGAAACTATGTTAGCTTAAAGTCTCCATAGGCAACGTTTTAAAAGCCTTTACAGATCACTTGTTTAGAGTTACACAGGTTGTCTGATGTTAGAAATATTGCTCTTGTCCTGCCATTGCAGCGATATCTAACATGTGTGGTGCGACCACCGTTTACATATGTGTGAAGGACCTATGTGCACATTAGCCTTTGCATAAGGGGGGGGGGGGGGGCTATTTGGTGGTTGTTTGTGCTTTAAATTTTATTTAAATGTTTGTTTGTTTTTTAACACTGTACCTTTAATTTTTTTTTTTAAGGGATGAACATATTTCTCTCCTTGCCTCCATGGCATCTGATCAAACTGAGATTGGTTTGATCAGATGCTGTACAAGCCGGCAATGGCTTGTCAACACACAAACCAAAACCGTAAGTGAAATCCTTGTCGCTTCCGGTTTCTGATGTCACAAAAGAGGGAGAGAGCCCAGCCACACCTGATAGAATCAAAGAGAACTCAAGTTTAGAATAGATTCTAAGATCGGAGGAAAACATGATTCCAGGCTGCGGATGTGGACACCAAAGACATGCCTCTGCATGCAGCTCCAGAACCATTAGAAGAATGTAAGCTAAGGGCACCCAGTACAGCAACAATGCACTCCCCCCCCCCCCCCCATGTCTAATATGTATGTTGCTACTGTGTGGCAGTAAAGCAACAAATTGGCTCAAGGGGGGTGTATAGTGATAAGGGGGCCCTAGTGAAAGATAAGTCGAACAATAAAGTGCTAGTGCTCAATATTCCATAATCAATGTGAACAATTGGTTCAACTATAAAAAATACATAATTTCCATAATTAAGGGAACAATGAGAACAAATCAATGTGAAAATAATAAAGAAAGGAAATGTAAAGTGTAATGTGCATCAGTAAACAGCCAGCAGATATATCAAACACCAGCCGTCAGATATATCAAAACAAACATCCACAATTATGTGAAATATTCTGATCTGTTACACCATCACATGCATCATTATTATTATCATAAGTGAACAATAGGAACGTCAGTTAAATAAAGTGCAATATGCATCAATAAATAGCCAGCAGATATATCATAAAAAAAAACATCCATAAATTATGTGAAGTTTTCTCATTTATTACACCATCACCACTGCCAAAAGGGATTTTGGATATAGTAACACCCGGTGAAATTATGTATTTTTTATAGTTGAACCAATTGTTCACATTGATTATGGAATATTGAGCGCTAGCACTTTATTGTTCCACTTATCTTTCACTAGCGCCCCTTATCACTATACACCCCCCATAAGCTCAAAGCTTGCTTATTAAGCACTTTGAGGGGAGCAGCTTTAATTTAATTTCACCCATAGCGCGGAGTTCTTCTTTTTTAAATTGGCTCATGGTATCAGGAAGGGCCTCCGCTACTCCCAAAGCCTGGACAGTTGGTAGCTGGAATGGGTAGGATGAACCATAGGTGACCAAAGTCACTGTAGGCAGGCAGCAGGAACAGCACGGAGTTCCACATGGCTCTTTTCAAGCAGGAGCAGCAGCAGGCAGATGCTTCCTGGACACTATGTTGGAAGGAAGCATGCACATGAAACTCCACCACCTGAATGGCACCAATATTCAGTCTCACAGCGATAACCACTACTACAAAACAAAACTGGCAGGACAGGGATTAAAAGTGCCCAACAGCTCAAATAAATGAGGTAGCTTTCACTAACCAGCCCATAGGTTGTTTTAAAAGATTAGGACATTTTGAGTAGACTTTACTGGTACCAGAAAAGGAACAGCATTACAAAATATTACAAAATCCTTTTATTACACATACGTTACAAAAAATGAATTCTAAAAATTATTAGCACAAGATAAGAACAAGAAAATTGAAGCTCTCAATGATTCAACCACATAGTATGTATCATATTGGATCCCTGTTACTACTGAGTCAAAGAGGTTGACGTTTTGTTTTATGCTTCCTCAGGACCTTATTTCCTTGACTGTAAAAAGGGATCCTGTATAGAAAAAAAAGGGGAGGGAACATTATATTTCAAGTGAATGAGAAATGCAACATAGCACTTAAATAGTATAATCCCCATATAATATGGAGATCAATGTACTGGGAGTGCCACTCACAAATCAAAGAGAGCCCTGATATGTGTAACATGCCAGGTGCTATCCAGAAGCGGTTCGGTCGGCAGTATTATCCCTAGGTCAATCAGCCGATAGATCTAAAGGCCCCATTCTAAAAAGGACAAGAGGAAAATAAGCCTCCAAAAAATACACAGGGTGCTAACTTCCAACCATATCCATAATAATATCATACTTACTGGGCAAAGAAACTCCCAAAGTAAATACACCGGGATACAAATCAGCCACCAGTTCACAATATCGTTTAGTCTGGCTACTTTATCAAAATAGCTCCTAAAAAAATATGAGATACATGGCATGGTCAGCATTGCAAATTGTAAAAAACCCTTCTGCCTAACATTCAGAGTAAATAGAGTAATATATATAGTAAGACAAAACCATAAATACCTTGATGGTATTAATGTTTGCATTAGTGATGGTTGTTTATTGGAACCTGGACATGGAATGTAAGAATAGAGATCATAATGTATTATCAAATAAATCATGTTAATCACTCAACACATAATTGCAGATTGAAAAACAGTTCCTGTTAGGAGCGGCAACAGACTTCAAACTTACCAGCAGGTCAGTATTAGAAGTCAATATCAGTTACCATGCATTGTATAGCCACTGATGTTCTCCACATCCAATAGCGACAGCTTCAGCCAGACAGTCTAAAGAATGTAAATATAGATGCAGATAGGCTTCAATCAGAACCCCTCATCAGCGCTGATAGAAATCACCAACACCACAGACAAATCACACAGACTCACCTAGCACTGCTTCCCCCCAACACCAACCCAGCCTCAATTGCTGCCAGCACAGCCAGCATTTAGTAGGGGGAGATTGTGGCTCCAAAACCGGCCAAATAATTAAACAAATTTGAATCAGTGGTGAAAGGAGAGACAGCGGGCCGATAGAAGAGGCGTCACCCTGCGTGATGTGTCCAGGAAACCCTTATGACGCCAATTAGCAGCGCTGTAGTGTGCCGCACATGTGCCGTAAGGTAAACAAAGCCTACATCAAAACCGAAAGTGCGTTCATGCGCAGTAGCATAACAGCAGGTAATCGGAAAACAAAATGTAGAGTGACGAACTTAAAAAAGTAGCGGTCCTTAACAGACAGACCTCATTTAGCAGAGAGGCTATTACCCTAATACAGTTACCGCACCACCATATAGACATACTATCAAGGGGTATATTGAACAAAAGTGCAATAGTAAAGCATTAGGAACACATAGCTATTAAATATTAGAATACATCCAATAAGTGCTAATGGGCGAATTCCCCCTGCTCCAACCACTGCAACACCACCACCATGGACAAGCAGGGGCCATAAATGAACCAAACTGCTTCCAGATTTTAGCAATGCAGGGGGTCCCCATTGCATATAAAGAGAAAAAAAAAAACACAGTTCGATACCGCATACAGAGAGCTCCATGGCATGTCACAGAATTGTACACTTACAGTAGATATTCAAAAAACATAGGAGAGAAATACTCTTATCCCATGTATACAAATTAAGATTACATATGCTGCATTTATTATCTAACCCTCCAAACACAATTATGTCATACTCATGATTCTAATAAAAATAGTTCTCATTAACAATAATTTGCAACTCACGATTCATCGATTTAAAAAAACCCAGAACCTATTATGACATATACAGGTATACAGAAATGGTGTAACCCTATCATAGTTTAAGATGACCTACCTATGATTAATATGAAGAGAGGTTATTAGCACCGAGGAGCCACCAATATTATCACAAAAATGGTTTACAGCTAAGGGGCCTCATTGAGGCCTGGAGGACAGGTAGCATTTAATTTAAAAAAACATTTAGCCTCCCACTGCAGTAATTTTTTGTCCACATTTCCCTCTCTAAAACTGTAAACTGCAAAAATTGATGTGTCATGCTTATGTTGAAGGGCAACATGTCTCCCAATTGGGGTATAGAGTAGGTTTTTTCTAATGTAGTAAATGTGATCATAAATTCTCTTACAAAAATTCCTGAACGTCTTTCCAACATAAAATGATCCACACTTCCAAAGTGCGATATATATTACACATTTCGTTTGGCAGTCAACATTATTATTATTTATTATTCACGATTTATATAGCGCCAACAGTTTACGCAGCGCTTTACAATGTATAGGGGGGACAACACAATTACAGTACAGTTCAATACAAAAGGTACAGGAGGGCCCTGCTCGTAGAGCTTACATTCTAAAGGGAGGGGGTGGTGGTACAAAAGGTAATAGCTGCAGAGAATGATTTGATGGGGGTGGCTCGGGGATAGTTGTTAGGTGGGTGTGGGATAGGCTTCCCTGAATAAATGAGTTTTCAGGGATCTCCTAAAGGTGGACAGGGTAGGGGCTGATCGGACATACTGGGGCAGGGAGTTCCAGAGGATGGGAGAGGCTCTGGAGAATTCCTGAAGGCGAGCATTGGATGTGGTAACAAGGGAGCTAGAGAGCAGGAGGTCCTGGGAGGAGCGGAGGGGACGATTTGGGCGATATCTGCAGATAAGGTTGGTGATGAAGATGGGGGCGATGTTGTGAATGGCCTTGTAGGTTATGGTTAGCATTTAGAATTTTACGCGGTGGGGTAGGGGAAGCCAGTGAAGGGATTGGCAGAGAGGAGCAGCAGTCATGGGTTGGTTAGTGAGGTGTATTAGTCTAGCAGCAGAATTCATAATAGACTGAAGGGGGGATAGCCTGCTTAAGGGTAGGCCATTAAGGAGAGAGTTGCAGTAGTCAAGGCGGGAAATGATCAAGGAGTGAATAAGTTGCCTTGTGGTGTCATTAGTCAGGAAGGGTCGAATTCTGGAGATGTTGCGGAGGTTAAGGCGGCAGGATTTAGCCAGTGATTGGATGTGGGAGCTGAAGGAGAGGTCAGAGTCAAGGATTACACCCAGCACCCTGGCATGTGTGGAGGGACCAATGGTTGTGTTGTTGATATTAATGGTGAAGTCACGGAAGGGGGGGGGGGGGCCGTGAAGGAGGAAATATAACAAGCTCAGTTTTAGAAGGATTGAGTTTGAGGAAGTGGTGTGACATCCATATCGATATGTCATTTAGTAAGTTTGAGATCCGTGAGGAGATCGAGGGGGTTAGTTGAGGAGTGGAGAGATAGATCTGGGTGTCGTCAGCATAGAGGTGGTATTGGAAGCCATGGGAGGTTATCAACTGGAAAAGCAAAAAAGAGTCTAGTCTGCACCCAGAGGCGCCTCTCTTTTTTGCTTTTCCTTAGGACTGGAATGTGGTTTCACTTCTTGATGAAGGCAGCCCTGCTCGTGGACCTATCATGATTAACTGGACCCTTGAAATCCTTATGTTCACATGACAGTGAGACCTTACCCTATATATGTTAATGAGATATTCAATTTCTCCACTTTGGACATATACATGTGGACATTATCTATCCATTTAATGTAATGTGAGACTGGAAAGATTTCAGTTTGTTCCCTATCCTTCTGTTCTTACTATTGTTGTTATTGTTGTTATCACCAGTTTTTTGCGCCTTCACTTGCATAATGAGGTTATCAACTGGCCCAGGGAAGAGGTATAGAGTGAGAATAGGAGAGGCCCAAGGACGGAGCCTTGGGGTACCCCAACAGAAAGAGGTAGGGGAGCGGTGGAGATGGAGTTGTGACACTGAAAGTGCGCTGAGATAGGTAGGAGGAGAACCAGGATAAAGCAGAATCTCGGAGGCCAAGGGAGTGTAATTTGCTGAAGAGGAGCAGGTGGTCAACTGTGTCAAAGGCAGCAGAGAGGTCTAAAAGTATGAGTATGGAGTAGTGCCCATTGGTTTTAGCAGTTAGTAGGTCATTGGTTAGTTTTAGTAGGGCAGTTTCAGTAGAATGTTGTGGGCGGAAGCCAGACTGTAGTGGCTCGAGAAGGTTGTTTTCCGTGAGGTAGCGACTCATTCGGTCATGGACAAGGCGTTCGATGAGCTTGGAGGCAAACGGGAGCACGGAGATGCCTTTCTACCTGGTCTTTTCTTTGTTTCACTCCCTCTCTACCTCCCTTTTCCCCTTTTCAGATCCTCGCGGTGGGTGAGTAAAGTCGCTTTATGGCTAACTTCCCATGTACCATGACACTTAATTGGTTATCCCTGAATGTGCAGGGAATGAACTCCCCCCAAAAAAGGGTTAAAGTTTTTAAATATCTTAAGCAACAGAAAGTGAACATAGCATGCCTACAGCAGACCCATTTCTCATCTTCTTCTTGTCCTAAATACTTCGATGCCATGTACCCTCAAGTTTTTCTGGCTAATGGCCTGACTAAACAGAAGGGCGTTTTTGATTGCCATACACAAGTCGGTCCCCTTCAGTTGCAGGGACTATTCAGGACATGGAGGTCACCATCCTAACATATTATGCTCCAAATAATAACCCAGGACCCTTCCTCTCCCATATCTGCTCCCTGTTGCAGTCCTACCAGAGAGGCACTCTCCTCTTAGCGGGAGACTCCAATGTTACGCTGAACCCTGTTCTGGATGAGTACCCCTCGGAACACAAAGCCCCATCACCCGATGCAAAACAATTCACGCATTCTTTACAAAGTCGTGACCTGGTAGATATCTGGAGGGAGCTACACCACATTGGCAGGGACTACACCCATTACTCCCATCTTCATCATTCCCATTCCACAATTGACCATATATTTGTTCTGAGGAAAAATCTCCCCCTGGTTGTGTCTGCTTCCATTTGTGTGAAGAAAATTATAAAAAATTCACATGGTTATAGTGTAGCATGACCGCGCAATTGTCATTCAAAGTGTGGCAGCACTGAAAGCTGAAAAATGGCCTGGGCAGGAAGGGGGTGAAAGTGCCCTGTATTGAGGTGGTTCAAGATATTCACATCCAAAAATGATATTGATCGCAAATCACTTTGCATGGTGAATTTAAGATTGTAGTCATTACTTGCTAGTTTTTCCATAAACATCAGCAGGTCAGTTTCACTAGAGTTCCACACCATTAATACATCATCTATGTATCAGTACCAGCATAAAACGCTGGACAGACACACAGACAAGGATTCATCAGTGAACAGAGTACGCTCCCATCCCCCCCAGGTACAGGTTGGCATACGATGGGACACAACATGTCCCCATCGCAACCCCCTGCACCTGGAGGTAGCAGGATCCATTAAAGGTGAATACATTTCTCATCAAAATATGGTGCAGCAGCTGCAACAAAAAAGCGTTATGAGGTTAAATCAATGCATCCATTTCATCCAAAAAAGCCTTCACCACAGAGATTCCATGTGCATGCAGGATGCTACAGTATAGTATCTCCACATCAATGGAACAAGTATACTGTCTACGGGTACAGTGATATTGTATAGTTTCTTTAGTAAATCCATAGTATTCCGATTGTACGACGGAAGTTTCATCACATGTGGTCATAGAAAAATATCCACCAGATAACTGCCTTTCTCAGTCTTTGTGCCTACTCCTGATATTATTGGACGTCCAGGAGGTTTAACAATGTTCTTATGGGTTTTGGGTAAGGTATAGAAGGATGGAATCCTTGGAAAGGGTACTTTAAGGGCCTCAAAAATCTCCCTGTCAATAATTCCATTCATAAAGACATTGTACACAATCCCATCATATTCAAAATTTAATTCCTGTAGTTTTTTCTCTGGTATGAGAGCATACCAATCCACATTTGATAGAATATTGAGACACATTTCCTGATATCTGTTCGTAACCATCACCCCATTGGATTGTATCGGTGGTCAGATTCCTATAGGGTGCCAACATCCAAACTAGTTATATGTGAAAAGGAACACCCCCTAAAAGGACTTTAAAGGCACTGATATATCTTTATTGAAAAAATATATAATTTATTGAATATACTATAACAATAAAATATATTGGAATGGTTACAGTAATTATACACACTCACCACATGGATATCATAGGAATTCTTGAGGTTCACCCGACGTGTTTCAGAGTATTGAATAACTCTTTCTTCAGGGGTTTATGAGAAGATTGATCATGTATCTACAATATAGTGGTTTAAAAGTCATAAATATGATCATAAAACAATCAAATGATATGATATAATATTTTTGCATTAAATGTAGTTTAAACAAACTCACATATATTGTAGTGATGTCACAGATGAAAAAATTCCAAGGAAATATTAAAAACAAACAGACAGGACTGTGTCTACAGACCCTTCTGCACGAGGTAGCTGCTCTTATTAATATGCTTAAGTAATTTGTATAGAACAGTTGCAATTTAGAACCAAATGATGCCAATCCAACTAAGGTCAGAGAACAGTTAGGACGCTGAAGCCAGGAAGTAGGCGTCACCCTATGAGTAAAAATAATAGAGGTAGTAAGAAGTATAGCAAAGGATGAGCAAGGCTAAAACTTAATTAATTTAGAAAAGTCCTATAACTATTAATATGTATAGATAATGCATCCTACCTGTACCAAATAGGGACAGGCTTATTGTGCAGGGATGATTTGCCGATATACCGGTGGTATATACTGAAGAGGTAGTAAAGGCATGACAGTGAATTAGTTATCTAGGTATAAAATCCATATCTTACATATTTGAATTTCCATCAATTCAAAAAGTGTTTTTTCTTTTATATTATAAAATAATCAATCACATAATTATGTTTAAAATAGTGCTATGAATTATAAAGATATGAAAGGATATGGATAAGGTAACCAATAATCTAAGTACCTAAGGTGGACTAATCAATGTGCATTTGCATAAATATTTGGCTTGGATTGTATATACCACTGCCAGAATAGTTACTGTATTAGCATTTTAAAGGTTAATCGGTCAATATAGTGAAGCTTTATATAAGTTTGTTTTATTCCATATTAGTTTAACAAGCCATAGATAAATAGTTAGGCAGATAGTGCTATCAATGACTAGATTGTTACACTTCTCCGGCGGAGAACCCGGAGCTGAATATAAAGTGTGGAATTTCTGTATGAAAGAAATGCATCACTGTATAACTTTTTTTTCTTCTTTATGAATGTGTAAAAATAAAATAACTTTTTAAATTACATTTGTTGTTGATGAGTATATGAATAGCACCCAGAAAGTCCCATACATTCCCCAATAGGGGTTTTCTCCTATAGACATACTAGAGTCTATTTCTCCAGAAAGGGTTTGAAGCAAATTGAGGCCTGAGGGGGATGTGGCTTTAAGATTGTGTATCTAGCGCAGCTCCATTTGGAGGAGAAGCTTGTTCCAATCTCCTCCCCTGGAGCTGGGGTGGATGCGATCCAGTATTAAAAATTAGATTTTAGGACATTTGCCTCCATGTACAGTTCTAGTGTGTCTATCCAGAGGTAAATCTGGATTATTGATTTGCATGCTTCTTATGTGTCTGTATGCTCGTCTCCAGAATTCAAGTTTTGTCTTGCTAATGTAGAAGCAGCCGCAATCGCAGCATTTCATGTAAACCACTCCACTAGTTCTACAATTGACAAAATGCCTAGGACAGAATATTTGGCCATTAGGGAGTGTAGGATTCCTTTGAGTCAGCATGTATTTGCAGTAGTTGCAGGATCCGCACATAAATGTGCCTTTATATTTACATGGGTCTTTTCTGGCTTCCCCCCTTGTATTCACTGGTAATAAGTTTGTCCCTGATTGACGGCACCCTCTTAAATGTAAAGAGGGGACGATCAGGGACAAACTGTCCCAGTATGGAATCAAAGGACAACAAATGCCAATACTTGGTGACAATGTTGTTGACTTTGGCTTGTTGGTTTGTATATTTCGTGATGATGCGTAGAGGATTTGCGTCATTTTTGGGTTTTTGTATGTGTATTAAATTTTTCCTATCTTGTATTGATGCCCGTTGATATGCTCTCTTTAGGGAGGCATGCAAGTAGCCTCTTAATAAGAGCCGGTCACTGAGTTTTTGAGCTTCAATTTTGAAACTTGCATCATCAGAGCAATTCCATCTAGTCCACAGGTACTGGCTATAAGGTATATAATTGACCAGTGTTTGAGGGTGAGAGCTGGATGCATGTAGGATGTTATTCCCTGCCGTGGGTTTTCTATAAAGGTTGCTGTCAGGGGTACCCTCAATACCTCTATATACTTTCACATCCAAGAAAGCTATGCGCTCATTGTCATACGCCATAGTGAAGTTTAGCTTAAACTTGTTTTTGTTCATCCTAGTCAAACATTGTTGAAGTGTGTCAGTGGGTCCATCCCAGATAACGAAAACATCATCGATGTATCGGTTACATATGGTCTGTATACATCGCCAATGATTCATCCGTGAAAAACAGTTTTTCCACTCTCCCAGATACAGGTTGGCGTAAGATGGGTCACAAGTCCCCATCGCCACCCCCTGTATCTGGAGGTAGTGGGATCCATGGAAGGAAAAAGACATTATGTCCCAAGATGAATTTTAGAAGTGAGAGAAGGAACTCATTGTAGGCTGGGTCCCTCTCTTCTCCCAAACTCGTAATGTGTCTTATAGCTTCAGGGCTCTTAGAGTGTGGGGTCGAGCTGTAAAGCGCTTCAACATCTATTGTAACTAGAAAGCAGTGTTCAGGGATGTGTAGGTTATCCAGTATTTTCAGGAAATGTATGGTGTCTTTTACGTAAGAGGGTAAGGCAATAACATAGGGTCTGAGCTATTCATGCTCCAATTTGCTGGCATTCTCGCTCAGAGCACCTCTCCGCGAAATAATGGGTCTCCCTGGTGGGTTATTTACATCTTTGTGAATCTTGGGTAATGCATAGAAGGTTGGTGTTATGGGAAAGTTGGTTCTAATAAAGTCCCATGTGTTTTTTGTGACGGTATCATTCAAGTATGAGGATCAACGAGTAAATAGTATTCTCTATTGTATTTCTCCACTATATCTGCTGTGATCCGCCTATACCAGTGATGGCGAAACTTGGCACCCCAGATGTTTTGAAACTACATTTCCCATGATGCTCAAATACACTGCAGAGTACATGAGAATCATGGGAAATGTATTTCCAAAATATCTGGGGTGCCAAGGTTCGCCATCACTGGCCTATACCAATCTTGATTTCTAAGAATTTTATAGCACATAGCGATGTATTTCTCATTGTCAAATATGACAATGTTGCCTCCCTTGTCCGCAGATTTTATTGTGATAAAATTGTTTTGAGAACGTTTTCCTAGTGCTTGGGCTTCCTTCTCGTTGACATTGGTGCATGTTTTAGTTTTTAGTTTTTCCAAATCCCTGTTTACTAGCCTTACAAATGCTGCTGCATTGGGATTGGTACTTGGGGCTGGACATAGATCTGACTTTTTTTGAGTTGTGATTTTTTAAGGTTACTAGATCCTGGTAGATCCTGATTCCTCAATTGTTTTTAGTACTTGTGATAAATCAATCTGATCAATCAGATCGGCTGTATCGTTCTCATCCAACAAAGAAATTAGTTGGTCAAGGGCTTGATTTTCCTGTGGGGTACAGTCGATGTTAGCATTCTTTCTTTGGTACAAACTTTTCAGAAGCAATTTGCGAATGAAAAGTTGAAGATCTTTAAATATTTAAAATTTATCAAGGTCTTTACTTGGACAAAAACTTTCATCTTTGGACAGAATATATGAAGAGAGATCGATTATATTAAGGCCATTATCAGGCGGGGAACATTCTTCCTGTGAATTTATAGTATAACCGGTGTGCCTATGTCGAGACTGGGGGACAGAGGTCTTGTTTTTGCTAAAATTAGTTCTAAAAAGATGAATCAGTGAAAGCCAAGTGTTGCTGATTAGAAGAGGAAGAATCAGATAAGACAGAAAGACCTCCATCAAGTGTATTCTGTGAAAGAGAAGTATCCATCACCACATTTGGTACATTACCTTGTACCATAGAAGAAATAGGGTTACAACCAGGTGCCGAGGTGGGAAACTTTGTGTGGGGTGTCCAAACTTGGTTTTTGGCCTTGTGATGCGTCCCCATAGTACCAGCGCTTGGTGCTTAGTACACTTTTATGTTGTTTGGATCTCATCTGTGAAGGAATAGAGAGAACATTAGAGGAAGGGTGAGAAACAGAGGTTTGTTGATGATATTTGTTGGTTTATTTGTATATTTATTTGCATTCCATTTATAAGCTTTTCCACTTTGGAAAGTGTTTTTGTCCAATCTGAATTTATGCCCTTTTTTAATCAATATTTCTTTGTTAAAGGTCTCAAGATGTAATAAGTTTTTTCTCCCTGTCTGGTATTGATTTGTGTTTTAAATAATTGAAGTTTATCACATACACTAACATTGTCTGTGTCCAAGACTAATGATCTTTTGTTATAGTCACATATTAGGAGTTCCATTAAGCATAATGAGCATGTACACAAAACTTTCTCCCATTGGGTTTTAAAATCAGAGTCCATATCCTCCAGAGTAGGGAAGATCTGAACTCTGAGCCCTAGGGGAGTCATAGCTTCACCAATATAGTCCTGAAATGATTTAATATGCCAGAAAAGTAGTGAATTTATCTCCAGCATCTTGGACAGTTTAAAAAAATAGGGATGAGATCTCTGAATCTAATTGTTCATTGTCTCAAAATTCTTTAAGATAACTCTCCATAAGAGTATCCCTATCTTTACCTGTAAAATTGGTCATAGTGATCAGTGGTTTCAAGCTATGTTAGAAATCTTACTTAATTTGATTGGATATATCAAAATTTAAAAAAGGTTGTTTGTTACTTAGAACAGCTTGTATTTGTTAGTGTGAGAGACACAGACTGATAATCTCTGTAGTCTCATGAGAGTATTATGTGGGAAAAGAGCACCGATATGAGCGGGGAACGGTATCTACTACCAAAATTAGGTCAATGGATTGTATCAGTGGTCAGATTCCTATAATGTCCCAACAACCAAACTAGTTATATGCGAAAAGGAAAAACCCCTAAAAGGACTTTAAAGGCACGGATATAATATCTTATTGAAAAAAATATATAATTTATTGAACATACTATAAACAATAAAATATATTTTAATGGTTACAGTAATTATACACAATCACCACATGGATATAGGAATTCTCTAGGTTCACCCAACGCGTTTCAGAGTATTGAATAACTCTTTCTTCAGGGGTTATGAGAAGTTTGATCGTGTATCTACAATGTAGTGGTTTAAAAGTCATAAATGTGATTATAAAACAATATAATATTTTTGCATTAAATGTAGTTTAAACAAACACATATATTGTAGTGATGTCACAGATGAAAACATTCCAAGGAAATTTTAAAAACAAACAGACAGGACTGTCTCCAGACCCTTCCGCACGAGGTAGCTGCTCTTATTAATATGCTTAAGTAATTTGTATAGAACAGTTGCAATTTAGAACCGAAAAGATGCCAAACCGCCCAAGGGTCAGAGAACAGCTAAGAACGCTGAAGCCAGGAGGTAAAAATAATAGGGGTAGTAAGAAGTATAGCAAAGGATGAGCAAGGCTAAAACTTAATTAATTTAGAAAAGTCCTATAACTATTAATATGTATAGATAATGCATCCTACCTGTACCAAATAGGGACAGGCTTATTGTGCAGGGATGATTTGCCGATATACCAGTGGTATATACTGAAGAGGTAGTAAAGGCATGACAGCGAATCTCCTCATCACCACTACATTTCCACCCTTGTCTGCCATTTTTATGGTAATATCCCTATTATTCTGTAACTGATTAATTGCCTGTTGCTGATCAAAAGTGATATTGTTATCACGCAGAGCACCAAAATTAAATTTTTTAATATCGGAAGTGACCTGGGACAGGAAAGTCCAGATATGGGGATTTGTTTTCAAAGGAAGAAACTGCATGGATTTTTTTTTCGAAACCTAGAATTAACTAAGGGGGACTGTGCCTGAGGGGAGACCTCCGGAAGGGATTCCGGGGGACCCCCCTCTGCAGAGCCCCCCATGGCAGTCTCATTTTCATCCAAAAGATCCATAAAGTCTCGTACCGTAAAGCCTTTCCATTGTTCTCGTTCAATTAGTTCTTGTTTTTTTCTTTCTCCTTTCCTTGTCATACATGTATTTATAAGTCAATCTTCTAGCAAAAAGATTCACATCTTTTACTACCTCAAAGTTATCTGCCCGTGAGGCTGGGCAGAAACTGAATCCAAGGGCCAAGATTTTAGTTTCAGATGAAGAGAGTACCCCCATAGGTCTAGTCACTAAGCGAGTCTTCAGAGACACAGCAAGTGCTGAAGCAAATCCAACAGCTATGGACCTGTTCTCTGCATCTAACTTTTACTGAAACAGTCACTGCAGGGTCAGGACCTGGTGCTTTAAAATCCAGGCAGAGGGTGACCGCGTCAGAAAGCTGTAAGGAGGCAAAGCTCCATCAGGTGTAGAGAAGAGTCTCGATTTAAGAAAAGTGCTAACAAAATAAGTTAGTCTTCACACAACAAAGCTGTAGCAGACATGTTTCCTCCTAGGATATTATCAAGAAATGAGGCATGCTGGTAGTAGAAGGGGTTTATCCTGGGCTAGCCTACAGGTTTATTTTTATATTTTACCAGTGTCTAATCCTCCTGTAGTTGACCGTATAACCTGAAGCATAACTGCCTGTGTTCCTACAGATAAATGGACACTGCCAAAAAAGAAATAAAAGTTGTAAGGACCCCCATATAACCCCTCCCACTCCCAGTTTGTTGCTACTGTCTTAAGGTGTTGGATGCACTTAATGAAAAATTCAATCAAGTTCCTTCCCTGCATTGTGGCCACAGTAGCATCGTTTTTGGATCAGTGTCCCATGTCTAAAAAAAAAAAAAAAAAAGATTTTACAGTAACAAAATCCTACTTTCTTGATCTTACAGTACAGGATACCAGCAGATTAAGAGATGCCTTGGACATACCCAAGCAATATCAATGAGAGGAGGGTTAAATGGCAAAAAAAAAAAAAAATTAGCCCACACACCCCTCACAAAAAACCAGGGGTTAAGAACGAATTCAAAACAGCAGCCTGAAGCACTTTGCGACCAAATGCACCATCGGCCAAAATCTATATGTCCACCCAGTAAAACTTGGTAAACCAAAGACGAAGTGGCGGCCTTACAAATCTGCAACACAGAAGCTTGATTAAAAGCCCAGGATTCACTAACAGCTCTAGTAGAAGAAGCCTTCACTGGAAAAAGAGGAACCCTATCCCTTCATTGCATAGGCCCAAATCACTACCTGAGAGATCCACCTTGCAGTGGTGGAATGAGATGCGAGAACCCTTTAGGAACACAAAGAAGGCAATCGCCTCATCAAAGCAGTTGTAGCGAAGGAGACTAAAAGCTTGAATTACATCCAGAGAGTGGAGCACCACCTCCAGAGTGCGTTTTGGAGCAGAACAATAGGATGGAAGCACTATGTCCTGACTGAAGTGAAAAGATACCACCTTGGGCAACAGATACCTTAGGCCGAAGGACAACCATATCCTGGTGAAATACCCGGAAGGGATCCTTACACAATAAGGCAGCCAGCTCTAACACACTCATTGCAGAAGTGATAGTGATCAGAAAAACTCAAAAATCAAAAAATCTTGCAAGCAAGGTCAACAAAGGATAAATCCGCAAAAAAAACTCAAAGGGAGAAGCATACAACACCCAAAGTACCAAATTTAAAGCTGTTTTGTCGGCCGATTCTTTTATTTTTATTAAAATAAACATTTGACAACCACACTTGGGATAAATTCAATTTGCAGTGTCTGATATGGATACATTATTCCTCTTCGGAAGCCTTGAACTGGATGATAGCAATTTAACCCCCACTATGTTCTCGGTTATGCCTTGCGGTCCTGCGGTTGGGTTAGGACACTACTTCTTTACCTGTTTTATACCAGCCTGATGTTTTCTACTTTTTCTTTTGCATATGTGCCCCAAGACCTGGACTTGTCCATTTATTATCCTTTTACCCTCCCCCCTTTTTTTCTTTTTTCCTCTCAGTTGCCTGTTACTTTGAGAATATTGGGGGTTATTTACAAAAGGCAAATCCACTTTGCACTACAAGTGCAAACTGCACTTGCAAGTGCACTGAAAGTGCACTTGCAAGTGCAGTCGCTGTAAATCTGATGGGTAGATCTGAAATGAGGGGAAGCTCTGCTAATTTTATCATCCAATCATGTGCAAGCTAAAATGCTGTTTTTTATTTTCCTTGCATGTCCCCCCCGGATCTACAGCGACTGCACTTCCAAGTGCACTTTCAGTGCAATTTCAAGTGGATTTGCCTTTCGTAAATAACCCCCATTGTGCGTTCTATCTTTTGGTTAATGTTCAATTGTCTAACTCAAGGCCTGTACACACAATCAGAAAATTGTACTGAAAATACCGCTTTCGAAGCAATCTTACGATAAGCTGATAGTACACAGCTTCCGAGAGCAGCCGATATTATCCAAATGGACAAACACAAAAAAATTTCTTGTATACCAGATCGTACGATTTTTGTTCAATCAATACAGTTGTCTCAAACTACAATACAATACATTACTTCTGAATTTGTATTCTGTTGTACAAGAATTTTTGTAACCGCTTTAATTTTCGATATGAGACTAGCATGCAAAAAAAAAAAAAAACAGACGATCATTTGTTTGATAATCTCATCGTGTGTACCAGGCATGAGCCAGACTTTTGGGCACTACTTCTTTAGTGACTAGCTTATTGGCATTGTGGACAATACCCTATTGAATGTTGTACACGTAACGTCTTGATATTTGTGGTCTGTAACATCAGGAGCCAAAGCTTCAATTATCTCTAGCAGTGCACAGGGTTTCCTAGATATTGGCACTTTCCTTTACCTTTTGAATTTTCTTCTTGTGCCAATTTTTTTCAGCTGCCTGATGTTTTTCTCTTTTATAAAGCTGAAAATACCAGTAAAAATACATTGGACCTTAAAATAATAAATATTGTACTTACTTGCTCTGTGCAAGAGTTCTGCACAGAGTGGCCCCTTACCTACTCTGTGCTGTGTAGGCACACGCTCCCGAGCTGGGCTGTGTGCGTCCATAGACACATCATGGCTTGGCCTCACCCCATCTCTGATTTTGGGACTAAACAAATTTGAGAAAAATCCCTGAAACCTATTCCCCGCTGGCAGGGCATCGATAACCCCTAGGATAGTGGGGGTGCCTGTCATCGAAACTGGGATTTAGCTGGCTTGGGAGTCCAAGGTTTCTGATGGAATTGCTTTATTGGTGTAGGCTTGGAGGACCAAGCCTGTGAGGAACGAGAAGAACCCTTCATCTCAGCGAGGTTGGAGACTTACCTGTAGGAGTCTTAGCCTTGAGTTTGCTAGGTCTTCACCAAAAAGCCATCTTACTGTGCAGTAAATTCTCTCCACCTGCTTTTTGAATGACAGTTCCCCCCATTTTGTCAGTGGGGGCTTGACAGTGGGAGCCCCCACTGACGAAGTCCAGGCCCAGGATGCAACGCATATGGGATAGGAGCTTGACATCTGTTTCCATACAAGCGGACATCAGCTGGCACGGCTTAAGTGCCTTTTATGTGAGTGTAATGCAACGCATTTTAGTAGGAATACATTTTTTTTTAATTGGAGAGGACTAGATTTTTTATCTACTGTTGCATATGACTGCCATCCTGTGATTATACCTACGAAGGAGAGAGCCAGGTAGAGGGAACAGATGGTTTACTTGCCACATCGATATGAGTATACACTTAAGGGGAACAGCTTGTTAGGACTCGCTGGTAAACCAGGAGTCATAAGGTGAGGTGAGCACAGGTGGAGGATTGCATGGGCACTTTATTTTACATCACATTCTGTTAATTCACAGAGATGGAAGAGGATATACAGTGGGGAAAATAATTATTTGATCCCCTGCAGATTTTGTAAGTTTGCCCACTTACAAGGAAAATAAGGGTCTATAATTGTTCATAATAGATGTATTTTAAATGATCTTACATTTTATGTTTTGCACATCCCATCTTATACCCACAATGCCTTCACAACATTATATAATATGCATCTTGCTGACAGAATATTTTTTATGATAGAGTAAAATTCTAGATATTCTATATATTATTTTTACACTATTGAACCGTATATTTCTACTATTTGACTACACCCATATGTGTACTTGAATTTTGTAACATCACCTTTTATGTACTTTAACATGAGTATATTGTATTATGACCTTTACTATAATAAAAATAGTTTGTAAACAAAAAAAAAAAATGATAGAGACAGAATGTCAACCAAAAATCCAGAAAAAAACACTATACTAATATTTTAAACTGAGTTTCAGTTCAGTAAGTAAAATAAGTATTTGATCCCCTACCAACCAACAATAATTCTGGCTTCCACAGACCGGCTACAGTATGTGCTCATGTGGTACACAGATTAGTCCTGTTAATTTAAGAAGGTGCTCTGAGCAACAACTCGTTATTTGTATAAAAGACACCTGTCCACAGAATCTTTTTTCCATTCAAACCTCATGATCATGGGCAAGACTAAAAAGCTGTCAAAAGGACATAAGGGACAAGATTGTAGACCTGCACAGGGCTGGAATGGGCTACAAAACCATCAGCAAGAAGCAAATGGAAGAAATATAAAATACCCATCAATCGTTCTCGGTCTGGAACTTCATGCAAGATTTTGCATCATGGGGTGAGGATGATCATGAGAAAAGTGAGGGCTCTCAAGGCAGTTAGGACCACAGTCACCAAACCACTGGAATTCTGCAGCGCCCACAAGGTTCCTCTCCCCAAGAAGGCACATGTACAGGCCCATCTGAAGTTTGCCAGTGAACATCTAAATGATTCAGAGAATTCAGGGAATGATTGGGAGAAAGTGCAGATGAGACCAAAATTTATCTCTTTGGCATTAACTCGACTTGCCGTGCTTGGAGGAAAAAAAATGCTGACTATGACCCTAAAAGCACCATCCCTATAGTCAACCACGGAGGTGGAAACATTATGCTTTAGGGCTGTTTCTATACTAAAGGTACAGGCCGACTTTGCCGCAATGATGAACGGGGCAAATGGACGGGGCCATGTATTGTAAAATATTGGAGAGCCTTCTTCCCTCAGCCAGAACACTGAAAATGAATCATGGATGGGTCTTCCAGCATAACAAAGACCCTAAACATACCGCCAAGGCAACAAAGGAGTGGCTCTTGGCCAATTTGAGTACAGCCGTCAGAGAACGGCACCCGCCCCTGTCGTTACCATTGGACTATTTACATTACAGCCGCGCCCATTCGCCTTTGGCAATATGGCCGCTTCAGCACTTCCTTGAGGCTTCAGGAAAATGGCCGCCCATTATAGCCTATGGGAGAGCTATTTAAGGACATTCACAGTGCCTCCTTGTATCCCCTGAAGAAGTCACGTGTGTTGTGACGTCACGCGTAGGGACGGGACAGGCACTCTATGTTTGATGTGTATTACGAGCTCGCCGCTCGTCGGATCTTCGCCCAATATCTTTGCTTTTTAATGTGAGTATGTGTATGCTTTAATAAAATTCGAACTTTTGCCAAACAATATTACACCATTGTGGGATCTTCCTTTTTGGTTTCTATCTCAGTGACCCTGGGACACTACTTGAGGAGACGTATGTTCTTAGAGACAAGCCAGGATAAGGATTGTATTATTACTGCCCCCACTGCTGGTTGATTCCATGG
The DNA here is from genome assembly GCA_037952835.1 of Lithobates septentrionalis. Taxonomy (NCBI): domain Eukaryota; kingdom Metazoa; phylum Chordata; class Amphibia; order Anura; family Ranidae; genus Lithobates; species Lithobates septentrionalis. The sequence goes on from JBBDGP010001761.1 coordinate 1,370,740, forward strand.
GTTTCCAACTAAAGGCTGCCATGCCTAAAAGTGGCTAAACGCGAGTACCCCATTACCCTCAGGTAAGGGGCCGATGCCCACCATTGTGTGCCATGTTGCATGAAGAGAGAACAATCACTATTGTCACATTTACTGGCACCAAGTGGATCACTTGCATACATAAAAAAAAAATTTTGGACTTTTGATTATTATTTTTAAGTGTATCACTGTTTTTTGCATGCTTAGTAGTGGACTCCATTTGCTTCATTATCACACGGTTCCATTCAGACCGTCACTTTTGTTATGTATTTATGAGCACCATTCACGCTGTATATATACACTTGTCTGTTGTGTATCGACGTGTATTAGGTGCATACAAGTCCAGTCCGAGACTGTTATGCTGTATATTTTTAGATTGCTTTGTTGATATCATATGTTTGTGCATAAGGGTGTAATTGTCACTTATGTATTTATGAGCACCAGTCACTTTTTATATACACCCGCTGAGTTTATGTCGGGCTATTATCTTTAGCCATATACTGTTATTTTATTTATTATTTATTTAGGTGGTATCACGCTATTTGTATCTTAGAGTCATGTATTGACACTCACGCTATGTTATATTTATATACACCTGTATTCCAGAGTCACCTATAGTTACTGTGTCACTATACACACAGTTATCTCTAGACCAGTGATGGCAAACCTTGGCACCCCAGATGTTTTGGAACTACGTTTCCCATGACACTCAACTGTACTGCAGAGTGCATGAACATCATGGGAAATGTAGTTCCAAAACATCTGGGGTGCCTAGGTTCGCCATCACTGGCCTAGACTTTAAGAAGATTGTTAAGACCCTGAAACTGAGCTGCAGCACGGTGGCCAAGACAATTCAGCGGTTTAACAGGACAGGTTCCACTCAGAACAGGCCTCGTCATGGTCGATGAGGGAGAAAAAAGGCTCGTAACCTAACGCATGGATCAAGTTGATAAAGTTTATTCTAAACAAATAAATGAATACAACGAAAATTACGTGTTCATAAAAACAGGTTACAATATTCTCATTTGATAAAATAGTGGAAATTATTAAAAAACCCGTGCATGGGTATAGGCTGAATCAATGTCTAACGCTTTTTGAGGCGATTCCTCTTCATCAGAGCCTTGCAAGACAGAAAATGGTCGGAGATGGAGGTCCCAGAAGTGCAAGGGGAAGACTGGGATGAACTATGGATTCAACCATTTAGGCACTTGGTATCCGCCAGAGATAGGCTAATCCAGTTCAAATTTCTACACAGAAGCTATCTTACTCCAGCTAGGCTAAATAAGATTTTGCCTACAGTATCGGCAGAGTGTTGGAGATGTTCTCATTTAACCGCAGATGCAGATCACATTTTTTGGAGTTGTCCAAAGATCCAGGAATTTTGGACAGATATTACCTCCTGTATCATGGAATTGTTATCAGTACCAATCCCGAAGAATATTAAGGTCTGTCTGCTGGGCCTAGTGGATGATATAGTACCAACACGTGCCATGCGAACACTGTTAAATATACTTCTGTTTTACGGTAGAAAAGCTATCTTGTTGGCATGGAAAAAGCCAGATGCACCGACTATTTCAGCCTGGAAGGGCCTGGTGAACTCCATGCTTCCCTTCTACAAGGCAACGTATGAGTCTAGGGGGTGTGTAAAGAAATTTGATAGAGTGTAGCAAGCATGATATAAGTCTAACACCACGGTGGGATAAGGGAGGAAGTACTGTGCTGACAAAAAGCGCTATATTTGGATGAAGGTACTTCTCATAGAGATCTCAATGAGTATCAATAATTAAATTTAGAGGGTAGAGGTTCATGATCTATATAAGCAAGTATAATAGCACAAGCTTCTGATATAGGCTATACCAGGGATCCTGAAAATTCCTGGCGAGCTGTGGTTCGTGGGTGGGGGGAGGGGGGAACCAGGGGGGCATTGGGAAGTTCTTGTAGTTAGTAGATCTTTGTTAGATAGGCATGAGATCTTTTTTGACCCAATAGGGATGTTGTCTTATTGGACACGTCCTTACTGTTGTATGATTTACTATGTTGATAAAACCAATAAAAAGAATTTAAAAAAAAGACAGAAAATGGTCTGTATCATGTGGAGGATTTATATAGAGAGCGATGACTGTGTGTGAGATGTGTCACATGACAGATGGTGGATTCTTCTCCTCTGTTCTAGTGGTGTTCCCATCCACATCACAACGCTCTAAAAACAATACCAGATATCCAGAGATATATATACAGACACACATACACACACATGGTCGAACCATGATAAAAAGTGTATATAAAAAAAGTGTATATAAGAACGGTTAATGTTATTCCACAAAGTAAAAAGTAATTAAAATTGTGCAATATATATATATATATATATATATATATATATATATATTACACACACTGTATATATCAGACATACACACATCTGCATACATTGAAAGCATACACAACGCAACATATACCAAATAATAAAATGTGCGCTCATTCATGTATTTAGAGAAGCACCAACATTGCTCAGTGGGGTACATACATAAAAGTAATGATGTTATGCATTGTTACAGACATGAAGTATTAGAATAAAACACTAAAGCAATGAAACTGCAGAACTTCTCACTGGAGTGAGTCGATTAACATGCAATTGCAATAGATATAGAGAAATATGCATAGAGGATGTACGAGCATATGTATGTAAGAATACAAAGAGTACAGAATTACTAAAATAAAGAGGTACAGCAATACTGAGATACGACACTCATGTGTATTCAGCAACAACAGTGATAGAAGTCATAACAATACACAAACGCACAGATATATGCATTTATATATGTATATGCATTCACATCAACATGCAAAGTGAATTGAACCAGTGTAGCTGTATAAGCAGGCTCATGCAAAGGGAAAGAATGTGAGTATGCTAACTTAGTACAAAAAAGTGATAGGATAGAAGCAGGACTTTGCGTGAGGCATGTCGGTGGATATATAGGCCAATTGGTTAGGGTCAAATAGAATTGACCTGAAGCCAGTACTGTATCGATGGTCCATGGTGTAGTGTAATGTCTAGGGTGATCCCTCTACATTATTATATTCCCAAAAGATTTTCAAGGTACTGATGGTAAAAAAAGTAATAGAGTTCATCCTAGGACAGTAAAAGAGTAAATAAAAACATCATGGGATACAATTTGACATATATAGACAATCTGGTAAAAAGCATAATACAGACAAAAAATTGTACATTTACAGAAGAGAATACATTGTACAATAAGTAAATATGTGCATCCATAGTTGGTAACTCAACGCATTTCTTGGCTTTCAACCAATCATCAGGAGTTAGATGCAATTTAACTACATTTAGGACAATAAAACATCTATTAATATACAGACAAGTATATAGAGAGAGGGTACAGAGAATCTAAATTTCAATGGTACTCACAAACAATGCATATGTCTTTAGCAACCAATGTACTGGGATGCAACAGTGGTCTGGGTCAGCAAAGTCTCCCCCGGAGTTGAGGCAGAGAACACGCACACTTTTTTGTACCAATAATTGGGATGGAGGCATGTCAGTGCATTCCCTGGAAATAACGTGGACAGGTCACAACTCCATTTTTTGTTATGCTAGCTTAGTAGTACAGAGGATATTATAGCAGACAGTGCAAGGTGGACCAACTGAACAATGCCAATTGTGAAGTAGTGACATCAAGTACTTTTTTGATTGAATAGTGTCTGCCTGTTTCCAGATGAGACAGGCAGATCAAACAATTGGTGGTGTGAGAGGGATAAATCTAATTGGATCCTACCTCGGTTCCATGCGGTATGTATGGTAATTGTAGTTCATTAGTTGTTGGACCTATGGAAGTAGCAGTGATACAGATGGATGATGACAAAAGTAGTGATCAGAGGGGAGGAGCTGCTAGCCAAGATGAGTCGGTGAAGCCACAAGTGTGCATACATGAAGCTGTAGCTCTGACCACTGAGGACTGCCGCAAATGGATGAAATGAATATTCCCTGAAAGGTCCCTGAATATGCAATGGACGATACCTGGGCCTGGAGTGGCTGGTGTGGGTCTCCCAGCGTGCATCGCTTCCATGTGTGAGGTAGATGGCGAATGCTGCCCTGGACGCTCCCAGTATGAGAGACTGGGAGAACTTAAAGCTTGCATTGCCGCTAGAGCCCCTTGCACAGTCAGGTGGTATCAGGAACTCGGGTATCCTCAGCTTCCTCCGCAGCTTCGGGGCAGAGAGGTCGGCGTCCCTGCTCGGCGACATGGCTAACGGCTTCGGGAGATTCCGGAGCGCTCGGAACTCATCGGCTCTTTGGCTCCCTCCGATCTCCTATAGTGGAGAATCTACGCAACAGCTGACACGGAATACACCACTCTGGTTCGGCAAGACTCGGGGGCTGTGTGGAGGATCGGGAAAACCCGAGATCTCTTGTAAGAGACAAAGCCTTTTGGAGCAAAAATGTAGAAACTCAGACCCAGTTATTTGCCTAAAGTTAGGATTATATGGGGACATTTAAAGAATAACAACAATAAAAACTGTAATGAGAGCGCTAAAGTAGACAGGTATATAGGAATCTATATATATATATGTTTTGAATACATTCTGAAGAACGCAAAGGAGAAGGACTGAATAAATATATGGATATAAAATAAGATGTTTGCGAAGGTACCTATATACGTTGGTTCTGTAAATAGAGAATCTTAGAAAGTCCCTGATTTTATCAAAGTTCTCCCTAGTATAGAGGGAGAAAGTCCTCCCTAGTATAGAGGGAGAAAGTCCTCCCTAATATAGAGGGAGAAATGAATAAGAAGAAAAGAACCCCTATCAGTGTTATATGATGATATAAACTCTCACCAAATATCTGAATGTGAGGGATTGTGACTGAAGATATCTGGCACAATTTTTTTTTTCTTCCCGTTCTCTCTTATTAATACTATTTGTTTTGTTATGGCACTGAAAAAAAACAAAAACCCCTCAATCTCAGAGGAAAAAGAAAGATAAAAAGGGAACAATTAGTGAAGTAAATAAAAACACTACAGGAGCACAGTCAACTCAAACCACAGATATAAAAGAATATTTTCAAAAACTACAGCCAACACAGGTTCTGTCCAATACAACAGAAACATCTATAACCTCAGGCACAACAGAGGAAGAATTGGGCCAATTTAGGAACAGTTCTCCAATATAATACAAACAGTAGAGGAGGCAAAGGAAATGGAGAAAGAAAATTGGGATATGAAAGCAAACATCTGTTCTCTTCCCACAAGGGAAAATATGGATCGATATGTACATAGGTTAGAATCCTCATATAAAACAGAAATGCCAGATTTTAAAATATCAGTTCAAAATACACAGGAAAAAATGGAGACAATGGAAACCAGATTGGAGACCATGGAGCAAAAATTAGCACAAACGGAGGTCAAAATGCAAGAACAAGATCAATGGTTAAAAAGCGTTATATGTACTTTTGATGATCTAGAGAATAGAAATAAAAGAAATAATATAAGAGTTAGAGGTCTCCCTGAAAGTGTGAGTCCAGAGGATTTAATATCAACACTGCGGACTATATTTAATACTCTGCTACAAAATCCACCAACTATGGACATTATGTTTGGTCGAGCCTATAGAGCAGTGGGACCTAGGAAGATGGATCCTACAAAGCCGAGATGTAATCTGTAGGATTCATTATTATCAAATAAAAGAAAAGATCATGTCAGCAGCCCGACAAGGGAAGAATATGGTGTTTGAAGGAGCACATATAACATTGTATCAAGATCTTTCTAAGCATACTTTGACCTTGAGAAGAGCATTAAAATCTTTATTGGAGCTTCTTCAGAAGAGAGACATTCATTATAGATGGAAATTTCCATTCCAACTCCAGGTGTATTATAAGGACTCTATAGTAATCTGGCCCAGGACACTTTTTGAATTAAGAACCAGATCCAGGAGAAAGGAGTGAAAACTATCCGTAGGAACACTAAGATTGAGAAGATCAAGATAATAACAATGGGGGATGGAGGGAGGGGGAGATGGGAAAGGGAGGGAAGGGAAGTGGGGGTGAGTATAAGAGGGAAAAGGTAACACTTTAGTAGCGGGGACATTATCACAAGTACATTTTGCATAATATCACATAAATTAATTATTCAGTTTATTTATAACAAATAATTTTTAATGATTTTTTTTTATGGGGGGGGATGGGAGAGGAGAGGGAGGGAAATGGGGTTGAGTATTAGAAGGGGGTAATAACACTCAATAGAGGTGACAATATCACAGATATATATATCACATAATACTGCACATATGAGGTATTCATTTCATACATTTATAGTATCATCTTTTTTTATTTAATTTTTTTTTTCTCTCCGACACCACGATTACACAATTATAACTTACACCTATAAATACACTATTTAGATTTAGAGAAGGGAGGTTATAGAATAGATGGGACAAGTTAATGGAATTGGGTGGACCTAGGGGTTGAAATGGATGGAGATTTGGCATCAGTGTTTTTTAAACAAGGGATCCTAAAGGAAAAACACTTTCAGTATATAATGTATTTTGTGACTAGCCCGAAAATGTTGTGTGGTAGATCTGGTAGTGGCCCATAACCCCCCCCCCCCCCAACCCCACCCCACCAGGGACCTTACTACAGTAAGATAGACTAAAAAAGTCAGATAGAGGTTAACGTGTGAGATTTATACGGGGGTTTTCCCCCTTTTTTTTGTGTTTGTTGATTGTTGAGTGAG